>JAKELL010000088.1:0-224381 GCA_021524915.1 Lactarius akahatsu | reverse complement strand
CAGGCTGTCCTGCTGACCCCATGCAAGGGCACCACCATGACGGAGCCCCTACTCCTCAAGAGTCCCTTTGCAGTGACCTTGTCACTGGCAGTAAGTTATGTTCCTTGGTATGTTCTAATGTCATGGTCCCACCTCTGATCCTGAGCGCTTGCTAACCTCTGAATTGTATGGTGGCCTCAGGCTGGAAGCCAGTGGACCACTAACACCAGCCCCAACTATCATTTCTCTACCATCCCTCCAACATGGATAGACTATTCCTTTATGGACCTGAATGTTGGAAGATGGCGGCATCATATATGTCATAATCGTGACAACTTGGCACAACAACACAAAGGCCAAATTTGCAAGTGTATGTTCTCCCGGGCCCGGATGACTCCTAGTGAAATAGAACCCTCGTGGTCTCCCATTGGAGTACCCTCGCGCTTGTGTATTTTACTGGTGAAATTCACGGCCACTGTTCGTGTCTCTTCTCCAGAGTAGACTTACACACCACTGGTATGTTATTGCGATGCGGTTTTTGGCTGGATTATTCGCCCCACGGAAACACATAACGTAGCTGGAATCTACACCAGGATCACTTGTTGGCGCAACCCTGGGACACCCCTTCGTCCCGGTACTTGTATCGCGTGACCATCACAAGGGATCTCTCGTGAGGTGGGAGAAGTTTATGCCTGCATCAGTTGACTGTTCTCAGGACAGCTCATACACGCGAATAGGTCACGATACTTCTTATATTTGGAGAATTGGGACGACGGCTAGATCTCATAGGAGCACTTACCGTTGCACTCAAATGGTGTTATTGTAATTCTCGCTCCCCTCGTACCCTGTTTTTTTTTTTTTGATGACCGACGATTTCAGATGGCTCTGTGTTTTAATCGACCGTTCATATTGACTGAGTTTGTGCCCTCACAGTGGGAGCCGAGAGTCCCAAACATCATCATTCAAAAACGACTTACCATAAGCATGATATGAGTCGTTCGACTCGGAAAGAGTACGAACCACGGAATCAGCGCGAAACCAAAAGTATTTATAAGAACAAAGGAAGCCCATGTGGCTGTGCCAATACCTGTCAACTTGCAAAACCAGGCAGAAAGCCTGATCCCGGAGTTCCGATGTTTTAGGCCCTTTAGGGGGGCAGGCGAGCGCTACGGTAAAACCGTTGTGGTCCGAACCGAGCCCTGCCTGTGGCACGGGGCCTGACTGGCCTAAGACACGAATACGTGTTTACAGGAACACGATGCCGGAGTCCTTTCTTAAATTAGCTGCAGGGCCTTAGTTTGGGCTCTGAGTCCAACACCACGGATGCCAGCAGCCGGTGCCACTTGAGGCTGGCGCAGCACGCAAGGTGTCACAGGAAGGCGGAAAAGAGCAGTGCCAGAGAACGAACCACATAGTAGTCGAAGGGCAGCCTGAGGGCGAGGGCGAAAAAAAACTAGAGGGATCAGAAGTGGACTCTCGAATTGTCGAACTGATGTGATGGAAGCTAGGTCATTCGGCGGGTCATTGTGGAACCTGCTTTCGAATCAGGTTGACTTGCTCTTCCAAGTTGTGTTTTCCCACGGTCTTTTCGCTGAAAGACCAATTTCCGAGGCCTGGTGGAGCGCTTCGAGCCGAACCTGCGTAACGTAACTTATACAGATACAGAAAACGAAAACTCACATCTGCGCATAGCGTAATGGTAGCCGAGAACCACACCACTAGTGACACATCCCAGACAGCGAGAGAAGAAAACCCGCAGTGCGCCCGCAAATGTATATTCAACAACTATAACGAGACAAAACAGATAAAAAAAAAGACGGGGCGTCGTCAGAGTCAGGGTTAGGATAGGCAATAGTACGGGAGGGCGGGAGGTAGGTAGATAAGGGGTAGTAATAGGAGTAGTAAAACGGGGGTCGCATACACGACAGGGACGAGAGAGGGAAGGCAGAAGCAGATGAGGCACGGGAATACAATATCCAGGAGAGATCATTGCGCTGCACCCAGCATGCCAGGCTTGGCGGAGGAAAGAGAGTGCCGTGCATGTACTTTTCTTACTTTCGCATTTTATTGTTCTTTTTGGAAGGGGGGGGGATCTGATTAGGCGGAACAGAAGAGAGCGCGAAACGTCTCGATAGCTTGCATTCTTACGAAGTTCGATGCCGCTCCCCACTCGCTCGCTTCTGATCCAATTACGTGCGGGCTCACTGCTGCTTGCATTCCCTCCGGGTTTCACGTTTTGCAGGTTAGGCCGCCACGCCCGCCTCGTCCACCACCCGCACTTCGTCGTGGTGCTGGCGGATCATCCTCATCCGAGTCCTACTCAATGTTGGTTAGCAGCAGAAAAATAGTGTGGGGGAGACGCACCACGTCGTCCTCGAACCCGTCACCATCGTCCCTCGTCCCTCGTCCTCGTAGTCGTCCTCATCGTCAGAGAGGCATATCGTACTCAAGTTGCCTTGCCTGTAAAGTAGTCGGACGGCGCGTGGTATGATCTAGACAGGGACCGAGTGAGCAGAGAGTGAGCACGGCAAAGAAAAAACGTACCTTTTCTTTGATGTCTTCGCCGATCTGATAGTCAATCTCGAGTTTCTCTTCGAGCTCATCGAGCTCTTCTTCGCCAATATCGCCTTCCTCGATAGCCTCCTCGCTCGGCGCAACTGGGGGTGAGAAAAAGTTGAAGAAGGATTCTGTCGGGTGGGCTTTTCGCACTAGCCGTGTGCGATTTGTGTGTCTAGCGACCAACTGACATGAGAAGGAAAGGACGAAGAAACAAGGGATCGCGTCACCCACTTTTGTTGCGTTGTTTCTTGATTTCAAACTCTTTTGTCAAGTCCTTTCTCGTCCTTCCACTTTATCTCCGTCCCGATCGCACGATCATACACGAAATCGCCCGAATATCCAACTTCCTCGCGGTACACGTACGTCTTTTTCGAGTTTCTCGTTCTCGAAAAAACTCGTTCGACGCAAACTCAAAGATGAGCTTGAATCCGGGTTGGGCTCGCTCGACGGGAGATACTCAATGCGAAGGTCATTGAGGGTACTTGAGCGCTCCGGCATCGCGATCGGTGATCAGCTCAGACAAACCGACATGGTTTCTTAGGACAGTGAGCCAGAAGTCAGGTACGGCGGCAGGGGCCCGTGGACGGGGGTAACAAGGAACGGGTTCTCTTCAGGGTTATCCTTGGCAGCTTGAGCAGCGCCAGCATCAAGTTCTTCGGGTGTAGGAACGGCGGCGGTATAAATAAGTGCGCGCCGGCGCTCGTAAAGAGGCTTGGTGAGTTCAAGGTACTGTGTGGGGTTGAATCACATGCGCAGTCAGTAGAGTACTAGTGACAATGGGTATGTACATGTCGGGAGAAGAATTGCGGGGAAAATGACGGCAGAGTAACGGCACGTCAAGGTGGAGACGGGGTACCTCGTTATTCGCGTCAACCATTCCGATTTCGGGATCAAAGACGATTGGGCTGGGGTAGAAGTGAGAAGACAAAAATGGGATGTCTCCCACCCACAACGGAGGTACGGCATGGACCGGATCCACCCCCGCGTTGACCATGCGAAAAAAAAAGAGGGGGTAGAGAATGGACGATAAGACAGGAGAGAAGAAAAGACAAAGAAAAGGAGATCAAGAGTACGAGTGGCTTGCCTTTTTTTCGAGCTCGAGACACTCGCGCTTGTACTGGTTCTGAAGCTCGTTCTGTTTTACCTGGACGCCTATGAGAGCCACAATGCTCGTCTTTGTGCCATCGGAGAGGCTCTCGATGTAGCCCGAGCTCTTTCCCAGCAGACCTGCGAGTCTGCCCTGCACTAGACCGAGCATTGCCTCGTGGACGGCCGTGCTATCTTCTGCAGGCTCCGCATCCTCAGAGATATCGGGTACGGTCGGACGGGGGAGACCAGCGGTGATGGGGGCGTGAGTAAGAGGGGTGTTCTGGGGAGTGGGTGCGGTGATATCTGAATGTTGATTGATGGGGACGTGGGACGACATCTCCACACGATGGTGAAAATTGGTGAAAGAGAAAGAAAGAAAGAGAAATCGTCGACTCGGCAAAACGATTTGAGATTACCTGACTCGCAACAACAACATCCACACACTTATTTATTAAATTATTTATTTATAACCCCCCGATGCCTCCACCCCGCGGTTGACAAAATCGACATCAGCTGACCCTTCACGCTGAGCGGTCTTACCCATATCAGGACCGATATTGTCGTCCACACGACGTCCCACCCAATCGATGCCTGCGCCGGATGAGATTTCAGCACCGCCCAAAGCGTTCCTGGCCCGGCAGTCAACGACCCGGACACCGTGATCGTGCGAACGCGCGCCGCTGCGGACAACAGCGCGACGAGCCAGTACAACGTCCGCGCTGACATGCGCAGGCGCACAGCGCGAGGACTAGACGCCGGTAGCGGGAGGAGCGGGAGGACCAGGAGGCGCGTGCATGACGAGCAGGTTTGAGAGGAA
Organism: Lactarius akahatsu; assembly: GCA_021524915.1. Classification (NCBI taxonomy): domain Eukaryota; kingdom Fungi; phylum Basidiomycota; class Agaricomycetes; order Russulales; family Russulaceae; genus Lactarius; species Lactarius akahatsu. The sequence continues at coordinate 219,937 of JAKELL010000088.1, read as the reverse complement.
GTAGTCGTGCCACAGGGAGTGTGGCACAAGCATCACTGTCGCGAGCGACGCGAGCACACTCAGCCACAGCACCAAGGGCACGGAGCTCGCCGCTGACGCCCTTCTTCTTCTTCTCCTTCACGGGAGGCACCAGCGCGAGAAAGAAAAGGTTCGTCGCAACGGAAATGGCCACAAGCTGGCCGAGGAGCATGTATGCCCACACGTGCTTCACGCCATGCTCCTTGCCTGCTTGCGGTGTCAGGTTACTGTAGGCTGGTCAGGTACCGACCACGTACCTTTCGTCTGGAGGAAAATCGTCCAAAAACCCACGGTGAACAGACACAGCTGCTCGCTCCACCACCACCGCAGCGGCCCGTCGCACACGATGGTCCATGCCTGCTCAAAGAGCGCCGTGCTCCGAAGCCAATTTGCGACGCGCTCTAGTCCAATAGGTTCTGTGGCGTTCTTCGACACTCCCGCGCTTCGCTCGTAGTCCATAAAACTCCATTGCATGAATGATATCATATCTATGTCCGGTGCACTTTTAGTCTCGCCTCTTCAAATGTGTAACGCAATATGCTCACAGTACCATGTGTAGCCGAACGAGGCGAGCGCCAGACCGGCATAAATCCAGGATGAGGCAGGTCCCGATGTCGCGGATTCACGATGACGTTCCGAGATGCTCTGCACCACAAGAACGAACAGGCACAAGATGCCAATGAAGTACGACCCGAAAATCACGAGCCCAGTGAGCTGTTCAGTACTCAACGAAGTCACCATTGGCCACAACCGAGCCTTGTTCGTTGATGTTACGCATTCGAAAATTCGTTCGGAGTTCTAATTTCCAAGGGCGACTGCCGACAATGTTCTGGGTTCGCATTCTGGGTCGGTGTTCGCGAAGGCTGAAGCCAACGATGTGTATATGAGAAACTACTGCAGTTGAATAAAGTAGGTTGAGCTTAAGGCTCTAGGTTGTTACATGCAATCCTTAAGTACTACGATAAATTGACAAAGCGCAGAGTCAACGGATTGTAAAAAGAGAACGAAACGTCGAGATGTTAATTGGAGGGCGTAGGCCTGAATCCCCGCGGCTCCGCGCCATATTGTAACAACAGACCTAACATCGACATGGGAAGGCATCTGTCTAGAATCCACTGGGATCTTTCGGAATTTGCACACGTGTGAACCTTTTTCAACGGTGTGGTGACTGCCAAGCGGCTACGCCACCTTACAACATCTAAGGGGGGTCGCGGGAACTTAAGCACACATACCGATATTAGGGAGGCAGGCCATTGGTTGGAGGGTAATATACAACTGTTTTTCACTACGTCAGAGTTAACCTTGATCGCTTCCGTCTTTAAAGATAGGAAGAGGGGAGTAATAAAGTATGCGATAACGTCCCTGACCGAAAAAGAAAGAATACACAGGTTCTCGCCCGTTCGTGGCTTATGTTGCGGGTATGATGGCTTTGACTAGCTGGCTTACTTGTGAAGCCAATGTCAAGGGGCATCCTAGATCCAGGTCCCTGGAGGTAATGCTCCAGTTGGATTTGTCAGTGTCATCACCATCAAGTGGGGCGCGGCGAGCGTGGCCCCTGCGCGCGGCGGGCTGCTTCGGGAAGACCGAGGTAGAGTTAGACACCGCAACGCATTTCTGGCGGCCATTGAGGTCAGCGACGGAACACGCGTGCGCGGGAGAGGATACCGCACCTGCTGCAGCAGCGGGAAGCTCTTGTCGAAGAGCTTCGTGCCCGTGGACGCGTCGAAGAGGTCGAAGAAGGAAGCCTGCGCGCCGAGGTTCACGGCCAGGTCCGCGTTCGCATCCACGCACGCCTGCGCGCCGCCCGCGGGAGCCGCGGTTTTGTCACCGCGGCTCCCGTCTGCGGCTGCGGACACCTTCAGGCTCGTCGAGGCGTCGAGGTTCAGGAATACGGTCGCAGAGGCGATTCCCCCGAGCGCAGATAGCCCGATGTCGATTTGCGGGGTGAGGTGGCCCGTGACGCTCACGGACGCGCCGACGTCCGTGATGTTGGGGGCCGCGGAGATGGTCACCTCTGCGGCGTTTAGAGAGAGTGTGAGACAATGCAGTGTGGCATGGAGAGGGGGAACGCACCGCTGGTGCCCTGCTTGAAAGCGCCACCGGTCTCATAGTGTTGGGGCGGGAAAATGGCCGCGACATCGCTGAGGTTATACGTGACTCTGACGTCCGCGTCGATGTTGGTGAGCGCCAAGTCTACGTCGATCTCCCCTGTTACTTTGAATTCGGGACCGACCTCGAGGATCCTATTTTTGTCCTGCGCTAAGCACTCATCCACAAGAGCGCGGGACCGCCCGCCTACTTACCCTGGGAAACTGAGGCCGGGAATGCCGATCTTGAAGAGTGGGATGGCGCCAGAACTGACGTGGCCCGTGAGGTTGGCCGTAATGCTGAACAGCGCATCGATGTTGCCATCGAGGCCTGCACGTTCATCGAGGGATCGCATGATTAGTCAGCCGCGGCAGATGTAGGTCACACGCACCTAGAGTCAAGCCAAACTCGGATATTTTTGGTGGGACAAGCGTGCCGGTGGCGACTGCACCGAGGCTGACCGCCGCGTGCACGGCTGCGTCGACATCGAGCGAGAGAGAAGCAGTGGACGAGACCGGAATCGCGGTGCTCTCGGTGCATTTGACGCTCGTTGTGAACAGGTTCTTCGCGCCGTTAAAGTCGACGGGCTGCAGATCGTGCCTTATCGTCTTGTTGAACGCTGTCGCATCATGCAGTTCTGCGGGAAGAGTCCTGTCAGCAGGCGGCCGCGGTGCGGAGCGTGGAAATGCTCACTTCGGAGCATGTCGCCGAAGAAGTTGCGTCGGTGGATGTGGCGCGGCGAGCCGTGCGGCCCGCGGAGGCTAAGCCAGCGACGCCGGTGAGCCGGAGCCGGCGTAGTCAAGGTGGATGCCCCGTTGCTCCCTTTGACGTTCAGGCCCTGGAGGGTAAAGGACACGGACCCGTTCCTACCGCACCGAATCAGCACCAGCTCCCAGCTAATGAAACTGGAGCACGCACAGTGGTGGCGTGGCCGCAGCAAAATTCGTGTCGAGCGCCAAAGAGTGGACCTGCGCGTCGCTCGCGCGCGGGGTCACGGTAGAGGAGCCAGGCGTGTTGGGCTGGTTGGTCCAGTATTTTGTTACGCGCGCAAAGGGCATCGGACCGCACTGAAAGACGACAAGCCTTCGGTAAGTACGGAGGACGCGGAATGTCGGTTCGAGGGCACGCACGTCGTCGGGCAGCCGGACGATGGTGTCCACTGCACCGGCGCCCTGGAAGAGGTGATCACAGTCCGGGTTTCCATCCGCGCACTCGAGCTGGACTTCCTGCTCCGTCGCAGCCGGGTCGCAGCGCGTGATGATCCGCCATCCGGTTGCGGGGGTGATGTCCGAGATCGCGGTGGAAGGGCCCCACTGCGTGCGCGCGGGTAAATTAGAACGCGGGTCGGCGTGTTAGAGCGCACGAGGGAACACACGCACGACCTGCAGGGTGCCCGATGAGCCAGAGTCGGCAGGCATGTCCCACGAACACTGGCCTTGCGTGCAGGGAACGAGCCAGTCGTTCGCCGCTAGCACTCGTTGGCGGCTACCCGCCGTGAGCGCGAGTGCCGCAAGGTAAAATACCATCGAGGATTTTGTGCTGAAGGGCATCGCCGCAACTTGCGTTCTCAATGAATGAATGAAACAGCCCGGTTGGCAAGCCAGGCAGCGGGAACGAAAGAAGAAGAAAAATGGAAAGAAAGTGGGATGTAGATTGCGGACGGAAGGACGAGGAGTACGGCTATATACTGTGCATAGTCTTTGTTGGGGAGGAACTATCAGAGACTCATATCTTCCCGATCACGTTCTCAATAACATAGGTTGATAAGCGGCAGAAGTGGTGTGTCCCATCAGTGGACCCACATGTGGAGAGAACCGCAAGAAAAGCAGAGAATCTCGTTGTATCTGTATCCTCCAGAAGTGCCAAGAGAGACAGGGCGAGAGAACATGAGTCCGTCGTACAGTAGTATAGCGCGATTGGGGAGGATGTCCGAACGTCAACTTGAAGACAGTAGCATTGCGCCTGCCAGCTTGCCTGCCAGTGCTATTTGTCAACAGCCAGAAAAGCCTGAGGCGTCAGCAACAGCATTGGCAACAGCAGTTCTCATGACAACACTCCGACCCGTACCCGTAACGTTGATGCTTTTGAAGCCTGTCGCTCGTCATCGGCGTGATCATCGTAACATCGCCAAGCCAAGCCAAGTATCGCCAGCACATGATCCAATCACATCACGCTTTAAGTGATTAAATTGGGGCTATCAGGAGTTCGAGTAACCTTCATCAGCGACCTCTCACCTATTGTCTCACCTCACCCTCAACGATTCAAGCTATTCAAGCTTCGAGGCAAGCGTTGAATCATTGAAGCCTGAAGGGGAAGCCCAGAGATTGACTCACCGGGCCGTAGAATTTCAACCTGCGGCCCTGGAGAATGCCAGACTAGCTCTCATCAAAAGAAGAGCCTAGTAACCCAGAAGCGTCCCGGCAAAGGTGGGAGGCTGGTGAAAGTTCTGCCCGAAACATTCTGCAGCATTGTTGTAACCTTCTGTGATCCCCGTCTTCATCTGAACCTACCCTTCAACCTACTTATAATAAACAATATTCCGCAAGGAGCTCTCCAATGTCGTTTCTTCGTCTTGAGGTACTTTCCATAGTTGGTAACTCGTTTGCGTCAGGACTACGGTACAAAAGATCGACTTCGCCTCCATCACCAACCAACCTCACCCCCATCCACACTGACGCTAGTCGTTCACCAACCACATTCTCTCCTATCTCTACAGCACCCCGTCGGTCAGGGAGTCACCCCGAACTCGCAGGATCAGAAGAGAAAAATGCAAGTGCCATACTGGAGGTCAGTGCCGATCGCGCAGGGTCGAGGCGCGTTTTCCTCCTTTCTGGACCGACTACAAGACAGTAAGCCACGGTGGGATACACTGCAAGGCGCCCATACGGCACATGTACAGTACGACCCTGATCATATTACTCTTCAGGTGACAAGAGAGGGGGTGTTAACGTTGCCCACGGTGCCGTAATGTGGGGTTTTGTAATACACCGTTATGATCAGTTGTCTGATGCGTGATATCGCACATGCCTTCCTGAGCTACGCCCCGCAACATTCTCCCCCACTCTCTGGCGCGGCGTCTGAGCCTGATACACGTGGCTGTAGAACCTGAGCTTCGTGATTGGGGGTCAAGCTCAAGTACTGGTCAAGTCCGTGTGTGCGTCCGACTCGTGTCCGTCGCGTGTGCAGGTGGGCGCCCACTTAGGCCATCGATCTACAGACACATGCGTTCCTCGTGTACAAAGCCCGTCTAAACCCCTGATCTAGAAATTGCAACATCTTTCATAACTTTTACTTCAATAAGTACTGGTACAGGTATAGTGACATGTGTTTGGATGAAAAGCTAGCCAGAGCAGGAGAGCAGGGAGTAGTAAGTTACAATAAGAAGACTGCGGCACATACACCTAACAGCGAAAGTTGGATTAGATAGATATCATACCTGTGAGCGAGAGGTGAATTCTATATATAGTTGCTACACGTTTATGACTTGTGGGGAATCAATCCCGGAGATTTGACCGGAAGAATGCATTAGCAGTTAACATGAATTGGTCATCATCGCGCTTCGCGCGGTCGTTCAAAAAAAAGAGGGTGGGGAAATCAGGAATGGCGAATGGCATCGCGGAGGGCACGCATGAAGCTAGTGCGACGTTTATGCTGCGCCAGGCTGCTCCGCCGCGCGAGCGACGCGTCGCGCTTCTGGAGTCTGCACACCGTAGAGTCGGAAGAAGACGACTGCGTCGGCTGAGCAGCGGACCCGCTGCTGGTGCTGGTGCCCTTGGGGCCGCGGCTGCTCGTGGTGGTGGTAGCTGGGGAGGCGGAAGAGGAGGATTGGTCGCCGCCGTTCGGGTTCGCCATGTCGGCGGGCGAGGCGAGGTTCGAGACGGGCGGGCCGGGAAAGGCGTAGGGCGCGTTGGTGTCATAGACGTTGGGATCGTAGATGCCGGGGTCGTTGTCGTTGTACGCGCCCGGGAAGGAGACGGTCTGGTTGGGAGTGCCGCTTTGCGAGCCGCCGACGCGGATCTGCGTACAGGAGGGGTAGAACTCGGCGCCGCCGAGGGAGACAGCGAGGTGGAGCGCGATGATCTCGTGCCGGACGAGGTAGTCGCCAGGCGCGACCTCTGTCGGGAGGGTCACGGCTACGGGACTGCCGTTCACTGTTTTGCACGCGTTTTAGTTCTGGTCTGAGAAGATGAGAAGAGAGATTCGCTACGCACTGACGTCCTGTTGGTACCAGTCCCCCCCGCCTGACTTTCTGCCAATCTGGTCGATTTTAAACCACTTGGCGGAGGAACCGTTGAACTTGTCGCAGGTCGTGGTGTCGCACGCGGCCATATACGTCATTAATGGGCCGGTATTATGAGGCCACTGCGGTATTAGAACGGGTGTGAAAGAATGGCACGCGTGAAGAGTGAGCAAAGGAAGCGCGAGCAAAGTGAGATAACGCGACTAACGTTTGACCCGCCAGGATTTCCCCAGAAGAATTGCAGGTTGGAGCCTGGGTTCGCAGGCGCGACCTGGGTGGCGAGCTGGGCGGACAGCCCACAGTTCAGGTCGGGGTTGCTCGCGCCTTTGACAGGCCCAATATCTGCGATCTGGCGAATGGGACTGTCTGACGGTTGTGCGTTGGGGACGTTGCCGCTGTAGGTCTTGCCATCAATTATGACCTTTGTAACGAAGCCGTGGGCAGCGACCGAAGGTAAGAGTGCGAGGATGGGGACGAGAGCGAGAGTGAACATAGCGCGAATGGGACGTGAGTGATGAATATCCCGGAGACTTTGGGGGGTGCTCTTATGGTAATTGTGAAGCCCTGCACGTGGGGAGTCCACAATAGGTCCGGTCGGGCTACAGAAGACACAAATTGTTAGCACAGACACGCAACTCCGGAGTTCGCCGTGCCGCGTTGTTGCTTTGCGCGCTCTTGCTTCTTGCCTCGTGTACGCTTTGCCCTCCATGTGATCTCTTTGCGTGCTTTTGTCTCCCACAATGCACCTACTAGTAAATCTATTGTAATATTCTCAAAGGAATATTAGTCCCTGACTATGAAATTCACTCTGACACTGTTGTGTGTGCCCTCAATCACCGTCATTTTGCACTGTTATGACTCCCTTCAGGCACACACCGTCACGGCAAGCGCTCAGAAGCCCAGACCTGTGCGTCTGCAAAATGCAAACCGTGATTGAAAATGAGAAGAACTCTGTTTCTTCGTCACTCGCACCCTTCATTGACCGTATCTGCCTGCCTTATTGTCTAATAGGGCGGAACAGGGCGGACGGGATGGAAGACGCGAACGTGAACGTGAAGACGATCGTGACATGTCTCGTTCTCCATTCCGCTTCCACTTCCCACATTCAATTCTCAGGGCAAAGGAGTGCTCACACTCGGCATTCTAGTCTTTCCTTGTGATTACTATTTTTCCCCCAGCATGGGTGAATCACTTAGGTTGGTGGCATATGCATGCATGATCATTCCATTGTCACCGCATCCACCTTTTCGGCGGCTTGCAGGTTCCGATTCAAACACCAAAGCGTCCACAAGCTCGGACGAACGGATGAATGGCGTTTTACGTGCACGGTCCACTCGTGTCATCCGTTCCGTCAGGATAGCTACCGAGAACGAGCACCAGCGAGGTTGACACCGTGTCGTTGCATGAAATGTACGCGGCTTGAGCGTGTCGACTCCGTTATGCTCGTGCTACCATCTCTCCCTCACCCGCCGCACGACTTGCGTGCGCGACGTGCTTGAAAGGCATGGATAGCCTGCTGTGGATCGATCCAAACCACCCCCAATTTACCCCTCTGTAAACCACGATTCTTGGGAGAACGATGAGTTCGTTGTGCACGCCAAGACGGAAATTAGACCTTTATTTCGACTTGAGTCGCTTTCCAGGCCCTCTCACCTGCCCTTCCTCGCGATGGACAGACGGGATGGGGTGCGCACGAATATCGTGGACTTTGCATCCAGTTCCTCATCTCCCCTTGAAACCCCTCCCTCATTTGTTTGCCCCACGCAGGATACGAGTGCGAGGACGGGCGCGGGGCATTGATGAGGCCCTGGCGTGCATGCAGCACATTCGTACGGACGTACTACGCGAGCGATCTCGAATGCCATCCGATTTACGAGACCGGATGTCGCTGCGACGAATTTTCAAGACGAGGACGGAGGCCCCACGAGCACACCACGGATACGCAGCTCCAGCACGAACGGCCCCATCGCGTGTACCGGCGTCCAACGAATTCCGTGCCGTCACTCGTCGACGACGGACCGAGGCACGTGCTGCGGGCCCCAGCTCTCCGCCTCGGATCGTCGGAAGCCGGCGCGCAGCCGCGTCCCGTCCTTTTGCGCTTCTGTGCTCCGCGTACTCCCGCACGGGGAGCGGGGTTCCTGTCCCTGCCCCGCAACGCACAGCCGCTTCACTGGTCGGATCAGGGATATGCGGGGAAGTGGTGGGGGGGGTCGTACAATGTATGGATACTGCGCGTCTACAACGGGCCACGTGCGATTGTGCTCACTACCGTCCGCAGGTGAACCCTCAGGCCCCGAAACCGACCACGGGCGGGGTCTCGGGCATTACATCACGAGGTGAGCCGGCTCTCCTCCCGGCGCACCGTGGACCCACGTCATCCTTTGCCTCCACGACCCACTAGAGAGGCTGAACGGATAGCAGGCAGCTATGCGCATGCACGCACTGCTGTAGTGCTTGCACACTCACATTCGCGCTCGTGCATTACGTCTTCTGCTCGGTCCCCGTCGCCCACTCTACCTATTTGCACAACCGTCTTCCCCGTTCCAGTTCCAGTTCCAGCGTCACCGCTGCCATTGAATTCGCCGTTTGCACAGACTAGCGCACCGCCACTCCGACTGGATTTGTCCCTCTGGGTTGTCGAAGGTGCGATGCTTACCATGATGAGCGAGCGTGGCGAGTCGACTGCCAGCGAGCGTCCGGCTCATAGACTGATTTCAATCGAACACGGTGACCTGAGGTGAGGAATAGATGCTTATATTAGAACTTGCATAAGCTTATATCGGGGGCAATTGCCCGTACAGGAGGAAACTACTGAAAGTTCGAAGAGGTAGGTCGAAGAGTAAGGTCATCACGTGATGAAGGAACGGCGTTCTGGCCTGGGAGCGGGCCGCAGACAACTGGCACTGCCAAGGGTACCACCGGAACGTGCGGGACCGGAAAGATTGCGGGCTTCCGCATGGTACCAGAACACGAGGGAATTCCGCACCAACGGGAAGCCACGACCTTTACTAAGGCTATCGTGCGTACGGCCTCAACGCCTCAACCCCCAGTACCTCCAGTTCGTTGACCTACTCGACCCCGAAAACCTCTATGTCACAGGCGGATACCGATCTTCTTGGACTGTAGAAGGTCGTACGCAGGCTTCGAGTACGATCTTGCACCGGACTAGAGCGAATGCTCTGCCAGAGAACATCCGAGTTCACGGCAGATTCGTTCGCTGCCGCACCTATTCTTACATTGTATTTGCAGCCATCTCAGTCAAGTTCGTATTTTGACCAATCTGATGCTTGGAACCGGATGGCCGCCGAACGTATGAGTGCTTAGAGATATATATGCCAATGTGTAATATATCCGTCATCATGAGTGGGGTGTAGCCGGTGTGCGGGCGTAGTGTGGTGTGCCGAAGCGCGGTACCACAGGCCGCCATCAGGAAAACCTTCCCGCGCCAGCAAGAGATAATACCCACATGAATTAGGGATAAACACCTATGCCAACCAAAAGGGAGAGCAGCGCTGTTTTTTTTCTTCGTCATGCGTCGCATCCCTGATGCTGGAATGCACGATCGAAGGCTCGCGAAAGCCCCGTCTGCACGACGGGCTTGATGTCACAATAGACTGAAAGCTTCTTTTTCAGACGACCCGCAGGGGTATAACTGTTCTTCTTCTAAGTCCAGATGAGAGCACTACACACATACACACTACGTTGCCTTACACACCAGCCCCGAACAACAATGGAAGGCCTTGTGCGCAGATCTGGATTGAAAAAAAAAAAAAAAAGGAGGAAATAGAAAGCTCTCGAGAAAACGTGTTTTAGAACGAGAATGATGTAGAGGGGAGAACGCCTCAGTTACTATACAAGCGAAGAGAGCGGGGTCAAAGAAAGAAAGGAGAGAAAAAAAAAGGGAAAGGGAAAGGGGGAGAGAAATGGCACGTAGGGGCAGAGGGCAACGAAGGTGCGCTAGAAATCGTCCACATCGGGGTCGTCAGGCTCAGCCAGCCCAGGATCCGGCGTGATGACGCCCTTGACCCCGCCGCTCTGCGTGCGCCCACCGTCACGCCCGCGCGCCGTGCTCATCTGCGGCACGCGCCGCGGGCGGTCCTCCGGGGCGCCCTCCGCCACGCTTGACGGGAACGGCACGGGCACGGTTGCGCGCGCCTCCTTGCGCTTGCGGCTCTTTGCGCTGCTGGACGACTTGGTCTTGGCGATCATCGCGGGCGGGAATGCGGGCGGGACGGGCTCGAGTGGGGTCGCGGGTATCGGCGTCGGGTCGACCCATTCTTCGTCGTCGAGGTCGCCGGAATCCGTGGATATCGTGCGTGAAAAGTCGACCGCGTTGGGCTTTCGGGAGATCGTTCCGCCGGACATCGGAGGGGCCGCGCTGGGGGTGACGGGCCCCACGGGATCGTCTTCCGTACCGCCCCCGCTTTGGCCGCTCTCTGATGCGGCGCGCAGAGAGAACCGATCACCGATGATAGCATCGCCCGCGTCGAAAAAATCGCCATCAGAGTCTTCATCGTCTTCGCGCGTATCCCCGTCCTCATCACCAACACCCGAGCGTGATGAATCCTTATCGTCGGGCATGTCCTCTTCCTCGTCGGGATCAGACATCGACTCGAGACTGTCGTCAGCGTCCGACCATGACGGCGGCTCGTCAACGATAGAGAAGATCGTTTTGTGATTCTTGAATAACTACACGTCCCGCGATTAGTTTTCTTTTCATGGCGCACACATCAAGGCTGCATACCTCTGCCACTCTGCGTCGAAGGTCGATCCAGTCTGCCTCCGTCTTGCACAGAAACCCGATGAGCATACTCGGATCGAGCCCTGAGAGCGGCATTTTGCGCACGCGGTCACAATGGAACGTGCGAAGGTCCGTGGCACTGTACGCCGTCACGTAGTGCATTTGGGTAGGATCCAAGCCCACGTCGCTCGCTGCGCCGGATAATTCCGACCCCCCGCCGCCATTCGCGCCGGTAGAGTGCCAACGAGCGTGTGCGCCTCCAGAGGAGGAGCTGCTCGTCGACAGTTCTTTTGATAGTGGGGACGGCGAAGGAGTTGCATGGTATGAAAAAGTAGATGAGCCTGTGCGGCTCGATGCGGGCGACGTCGGGGAACGATGATGACCGGGGGGTGACACCGACCCCCTCTCAGGCGTGGGTTGCCTAATCGGGATCCCACGTTCACGTTCACCCTCAGCACTCTGCGGGGGTGGCCGCAAAGGAATGGTCGCGCGAGAATGGTGAGGATCCAAGTAGAACAGGTTGTCCGCCTGCGAACCGACGAAGTAATACGATGATGCTGGACGGCCGCCCGCTATGCCAACTAATTGCGGGAATGTGTACAGCGCCTTTATTGACGTCGGTTGAAGCACGTGAAAAGTGGAAGTGAATCACACACCTTTATTGTCTCGTAATAGATCGGGTTGACGCCGTCGAGGCCAAGCCGAATACCGATGAGGACGACGACCGCACGCCCTCCCCATCTTGACAACTTGCGGGGACGAGGAGATTGGGTGGGCGGATGCGATGCCGAGTACACATCGGTCTGGAAGATCTGGCCGTCAACCGCGACGGAGATGCCGAGCGATGCTTCAGGGAAATTCTGGACCAAGGATCTGAAGAAATGTCAACATTCAATCGGCAACGATGGAAACATTTACGCACTTGATCGCGCCTGCGGCGGTACTCGGCCCAAACCACTGCCCGACATCCTTCCCGAGCTCCTTTCCTGCCAGCGCCATTCTGTGCACGCTGAACGGGCACAACGTGGACGGCGAATCGAAGAACCATGTCAGGATTTGGACGTAGGTTGCATAATCAGCGGTATACACGGGATGGGGGGGACGCCGCCAGTCTACGGAGGGGTCAGGAAGGGAGATAAATTTCCAAGGAAATGCCGCACCTCGTCCCAGATGTAGATGTACGAGCGCGGTCGCAAGCAACGATTGGCCCGTTCGCAACATACAACCCCAACCTGCGTCACTTGTCCATCCTTTCTCGCCGCCGGGCCACCAACGTTTTGATGGAGGACTGGAGGAGATCGGCGTCGGGGTTCCGGCCGCAGCAGCTACGGCGGCTTCGGCCTGTTCGCGCTCGAGGACGGTAAGTGACGAGTCACGGATGGGGTGAAAATGGGAGCGATATGTGATCCAGACGCGTGACGTAAAATCGGCATAGAATTCAGGCGGCCAATGCGCGGCTGGATTTTTGGAGGATGACGTTTGGGAGGAAGAGAGGGCGTTGCTGCCGATAGGGGCAGCTGTCACTGTGGAAGATGTCGTGGTACGGAAGGAGGATGCCCGCCTTGAGTTGACGGAACCGCTCCGTGAGAGGGTGGTGGGGGAGGCAGGCTCGGCTGGTGGAGGTTCATAGCCGGGATGTTGCACGCCAAGGAGCCAAATTGGGTCGGTGCACTTGTCGGGGGTGGAATCGCTGTCGAGGAGGTAGCGCATTGCCTTGTCGAGGTGGCCTTTGCCGTGTTTTGCGGCGGTCAATAGTGCGGAGGACTTTCCCTTGGGGGAATTGGAGGTAGGGGGTATGTGGCTGGTATTGATGAGATGGGGGAGGGTCAGATCTGTGGAGGAAGAGTTGAAAGCGTGCTGAAACCAGCCCGAGAGACGAGTGGGGATGTCGGAGAGGCGTGTGGTAGAGTGTGATGGTGATGACTGGTAATAAGAAAGATGATTATCGGACACAGAGCTGAGCGGGCGCTCTGAACGCATCCTCACTCGTGGGGAGACCGGCTCAACGATGATGGGCGGCTCGTCCGTGCTGTCATCAGCTGTACTAAAATCTTCAGAGACGTCGGCGTCGTGCGATGGGGAAGAAGCCTCCTTGACGCCCGACAGCTTACTCGTCTTGCGCATGAGAGAGCGTCTCGGAGTTTGCGAGGACTGAAGGGGAAGCTTGTGCTTCTAAAATGACACTGGAATTATGCGAGGACGAACGGACGACGCTGCTGGCGGGGTCAATCATGGACCTGGACCTGTCGCGGGTCTGCTTGGATTGGAGGAACTTTGGTAATTTGGAGGCGTTGGAGGGGGTAGAGGCCGAAGCTGAGTGACGGGGTTTTGAAGACATAACGATAGAAAAAAAACAAGGAGAAGGAAAGAAAATGGGGCCTCAAATGTGGGTGATGGTCACCGTCGTCGTCGCTGGAGAACAAGTTGGGAGGAGTTGGGGATCGTGCCGATGGCGGTCAGGGCGGCGTGGCAAAACGGTCAACGAGCCGTCGAGGTTATAATCGCGTCAACAGTTGCACAAAACCACAGCAATTCTCCCACTTATTTCTTCATTATATAAAAGGCTGTTCTGCTCCGGTAGAGAGGTTGTATTTCCCCGGAATAACCAGACAACAGCCCTCGGAACACGTGTTCCTCCTCCCTCTCTGCGGGCATCCCTGCTTTCGGTGATCCTCGCTTCGTTGCCAGCAAGTGCCGTCCCGGGGGGCCGACTGAGGCTTCGGGTGGGGAGCCCTTAATAGAACTCTCATAATCGTGTAACCTTCCTCATTTGCAACGAGCCAAGCAGGTTTCTACATAGACCAACGACATGCCGTGCCTCAGGACGACAGTGATGTCACGGTGTGTAGGTGTGAAAAATACATGGTACTAGTGGAACATCGATGACAAACTCGGATTCTCGTGTGCATTCGATATGCTTCTCTACAGATCTGCTGGGGTGACCTTGCTGGGCCTATCAAGAAACTCCATGTGTCCGATTGGGTCAAAGATGTCTGGCCATCGAATGGAGTAGAATCGCTCTACCAAATGTTGTGAGCATGAGACCAACCGAAATCTGCAATCGCATGTCCCCTTCAGAGACATCTCGTGAGGAGCAATGGCGATACCGGTCTTAACCAAACCCCATGGTCACCTAATGAGGTGAGCTCAGTATCATTACGGCGACGACGCGTGCTTCTCAGAAGTATGGGGGTAAAAAATAGATCTGATGGGGAACACTCGGAGCAAAGTCAGTAGTTGATAAGTCACAGTTGGGCCACTGGGAAAACACTTTGGATGAAAAGTTGATGTCATTGTCTAGACCAGCGTCGTCCCAATCCAAGACGCACTACTCTGGAATAATTCAAGTACTATGAGATCATATGCAGCACAAGTGGTACCTCAAGACTCACCGATGCGGACCTCGGGTCAAAGATTTTTGTACGGCCCAGGAAGGCGCAAGAGTATATTGGCAAAGCCGCTTCAAGTTCGTCACGATCTTGATAACTCAGTAAGTATGCCGACCGCCAGATCTCAAGTCACCCTATAATCGTCGCCAGCAAGTTCGTCAGAAGACGCCCCGTCCTTAATAGGAGAACGGCTTGTACTGCTACAAGAACTCTACTTGTGCCCAGTTGCAGGGACAGGAGGTAGTAGGCATTGCGATCCAGGCGACAGACGTATCATGTGTCAAAGAGTGGGTCGAAGCGACATGTTGGTCGTAATGGCGAGGCGCGAACAAGAGAGAGAGAGTACCGAGGGCTGTCTGACCGTTCGTTCGGGTGGTGGTCGCAGAGGCGAACAAAGACGCGGCGGGTTGCCGAGGGGCAAGCATCACGTGACGTATTAGGGTCAGTCTTCCGAGAGCTCGCTTAACTTAGGCGGAGGTTTTCGTTATCCAACATATTGTATTAGATGACGAGCTTCGTAGATCGGACCTACTTCAGATGATTTCCCTGCCTCGTCCGGATCGTCTCCGGTCCTTCCGGTGCGATAAGTGTCCAAGGCGGTGTTTGACGGTGGACACGTGCTGGACTGTAATTCGCATGCGTGTGCCACCTTATTCCTTGCCTTCTTCCGCATTTGCACAGGATTACCGGTCACCGCTCATAAGGTGGCTTCGTGCACTAGCACCCACAATAACCGTCGCTCCTTCCTCCCGGTATCCTCAATGTATCCATCAAAGTGCTTTCGTCGGTCTGTCCAGGACTTAATTCGCAGCTTGCTGGTCTAACATTATCATTCATTTAGCTCTTCCTCTCAGACGACCGATCGTTCACTCTTCCTGTCGACTGATACCAACTCTCCTCGTTCTGTCTCTCGTGCCACTTCAACATTGACACATAATCATCACAAAGACATGGAAACTAGGGTGTTTCCTGAGAGTTTTCGTGGAGAATGGGGGAAGTTATCGGCCGGAGGTACGTCTTAGGGTTCTTATTTGGGCGTGCAACGTGCAACGACTGCTGACTTGGGTGGCACAGGCAAGAGCCGCATACACTCATCGACAATCCACTCTCTTCCAGACGAAATCTTACTTGAAATATTTGACTTTTGTCAAACGGATAGCAGTGCTGGATGGATCCTCGTTCGCCCCGTGTTGGAGTGGCATAGATTGGCGCATGTGTGCCGACGATGGCGACAAATCGTTTTTTCGTCGCCACGCCGTCTAGACCTCCAACTCATCTGCACATACAGAACGCCCGTCCGGAAGAATCTGCGCCGCTGGCCGGCCTTTCCTATTAACATCGACTACTCCACGTCTGGGAACCTTGACAGTAAGAGCCTCGCCCCTTACGACAAGAGTAATGTCATCGCTGCACTTGGGCATCCCGATCGTGTACGCCGTGTCAGGCTTACTGTAACCAAGCTACAGTTGAAGAAAATGGCCACGGTGATGCAGAGGCCATTTCCGGCACTGACACATCTTTGGCTTTCATCGAAGGATTCGAACGTGCCCGTTCTCGACGACTCATTCTTAGGTGGATCCGCTCCGTGTTTAGAGGAAATCTGCATAAGCGGAATTCCATATCCGGCACTGCCAACGCTTCTTTCGTCGACCAGTGACCTGGTTGTTCTCCGACTTTTCGATATACCTTACAATGGAGGCATTGCGCCGGAGAAACTCGTCGCCTGTCTCGCCGCACTGACCAAGCTCGAAACCCTTTTCATAGAATTCCGCGGTTGGCACCTTCGCATTCAAAGTTCGCCGGTTCCTCCGACGCGGTCGGTCTTTCCCGCTCTTACGACGTTCGGGTTCCGGGGTGCTAGCGAGTACCTGGACGACTTCGTGGCCCAGATCGACGCTCCTCGACTCGACGACCTCAGAATATTTTACATCGGACCCTTGAACGCTCAAGTCACCCAATTCGCCCAGCTCGCGCAGTTCATCAGTCGCACGGCAGATCTCAAGCCGGCCCGGTTTAACGAGGCGCGTGTAGAGTTCCGTGGTAACATCGTCTACATCGTCCTTGATGGTGAACACGGTGGACGCAGTCCGAGTCACCTGACTGTTCAAATGTCATGCATAGGGTTAGATCGGCAAGTTTCGCAGGCGGCGCGAGTGCTCTGCCGATCCTCCGTCGCGCTCGCCGACGTGGGCCGTCTCTCCATCTGCGAGCGCGTTCGGCTGCCGCTTTGGAGAGACGGCATGGTCGTCGAGTGGCTCGAACTCCTCCGCCCGTTTGCCGCTGTGGAAACGCTGCGCGTTACGTGGTGGTCCGGGTGGCTCGTGGCTGGTGCTCTCGAGCGCGCCACTGGGGAGATGGTCGCTGGAGTTTTGCCGGCCCTGCACTCGCTTTACCTGGAGGACCTGCCTGCGAAATCGTTTGAGCGGTTCATCGCTATGCGCCAGCGTTCCGGTCACACCATCACCGTGTTCGGGTCGTAGGCGAACGACACTGAAGACAGGAGGATATCACTTATTAACCTGGAATTGTTCGATTGAAAGGTCCGCCGCACCTGGGTGTATAGATGCTCACAGTTGGTAGGCTGATGCCATTTATGCTTAGTACGAGGGATCGTTGATGATCGATGACGCATATTACGATTAGGAGACAACCATACACTTTTATTATTAGTTACATAGTACCATGTCGTGTATTCATATGAACACCCTCCAGTTTTTCTTTGAAGCCAGCATTTCTGTTCTGCATCCATGACAAGCAATGAGACTGATACGCGGTCCCCGCAAATGCCGTGACGGGGATGGAAGAACGGAGGTGCAAAGGCAGGGCGTGTATCCGGAACGCAAGCGAGAAACGGAAGCGCAGCGTGCTGAGATGAAGGAGAGTAGAATCGCCTTTCAATGACAAAACTGACAACTGAAAGACCAAACCGAGTACGACTTTGAATAATTTGAGTCCTTCATGGAAGACAATGGCAGAGAACAATGAGGTACTGACAGTAGATTGTCACAACTTTGTGCTCTTTTCGTTATTGTTCACAGATTTTACTGAAAGGGACCAGGTCGTTTCTCGCGTGGGAGACTCGCTTTTAAAATACTCACGTGCTCCTCCCGGCCTGCGGCAGATGCTCTTGGCGTTAGTTTGGCGTTGCGCAGTGGACAGGGAAGCGTGAAGGCGGTCTGAAGGTATAGAAGGTCTCCCTCCGCTCCGTCTTTTGGTGACGCATATACTAACTGCTGCTCGACAAACGACTTCTCTTCGTAGGGTGTAAACACGATCCGAACAAAACGGTCAACTGCGGGCTGACTCCTTTGCTGAGGAACTGGGTCCGTCTTCTTGAAGAGCTCGGCGTCGGGGCCCGGGGGCCATTCCATTCTCACGATTCCTGATTGCTATGGTCTCGTACAGGAACAGGAATAGGTAAACAACGTCAAAGCCCGGTTGACAGTTGACGCGAAGTGCAGCTGCACCCAGGGCCATCGTTGCGAGTAGATACGGACGCGCAACGGCTTTCTGTTCACACAATGTGGTTGAAATGCGTCCTGGTTCTTCCGAGCACCTCCCCGAACTATTGCGAAGAAAATAGGGGCGACATCTTGACGGCATTGAATCCAACACAAGACAAAAAGGGGCATTGCCAGTGAAAGAGAGGCCATCGAGAAGATACAGCAGATCAGCGCATAAATAAAATGCTCGTCTTCTGCCATCTGCAGGACTCATAAGTCCCGAGCCCATGTGAAGTAGTCAGAAGTACGCAGCGACTGTCACTAGCAGCTCTGGCTTTCGTGGCGGATGGCATACGCGTCATGACTGGCAGACACCGGAGTGGACTGTGGACCTCGTCGTTCAATGATGCACGTTGATGCGCTGATACCGGGGAAGACGCCCCTTGTGGGCCACATAGGTAAACCAGGACGGGATTTCTCCATGACAGATCTGAGTCGGGTTGCTTACGCTAGTAAGTTAGCAGTCAGCGAACTCAACCGTCACTGGCACCAGTACCAGCAGTGACCATGGCCTGGTCACTCTGTAGCTGACTCGGAGCGGCGGGCTTCCAAGCCGCGCTGCAAGACGAACAATCTCTCTAGCTGGTCAGACTTCCATACCACCGCGATTGAATGTGAATGTGTGTGATCGGCAAGCTGTCCGGTGTCTGGCACAAGCATGTGCCTTTGTGAAGTTGTAGACGCCCATTCTGAATCTATAGCCGGCGTTCTCTGGCCGTCCTATAGTATACATCAGCTGTGGGAACTCAGGATACCTCACCACTACTTGTGACCACTATAATGTTGTCAAGACTGGGGATCTGCAACATGGCCCAAACGACCGCGGCCATGCTTGCGGTCATGTCTTCAGTTGAGGGATGTGCGCCTATGGAACACTATTCGCTTCCTCGTAGACATCGACGCTACGCAACTCCTATTGAACCTTGGTGCAGGGGCACAATGTCAAGGTAGGGGACAGAAGTGGTGGAGAACAGAGTCATTACGAATTTGGACGCATTCAGCAGGATGGATATATCGGCGTGCAGAAGATTTGTGCACGTGATTTACTATAACAAGATCCCGCCACCGGTCCGGCGTCCTTTGTTGACACCCGCCAACTTGCCCGCCACGACCTTCAGCCAACTACTGGTGTATCAGTTCATCGAGGCTGTGCACATCCGAACTGACGATTATACCACTGGTCTACCCATCACCATCTTCCTGTGGATCACTTCTTCGTCAGTAGTCCCATGTCGACTCCTCCGACATCCGCTTCCCTTTCCAATTTTCGATCCATCTTCCACGCTTCTCTCAGAGCGTATGAGAAACAGACTAAAAAAAACCTTCTCTCTCACCCACTTTCTGCCCAACTGAACAGCTGCGACACTCCTGCTGCCATTCTGACCGTCCTTCACGACCAAGTACAGGAGTTTGAACAATCTCGGAGTGTCAATGAGAGGTTGACCAGGTGGCTCGATCCGACTGTCAACGTCCTCTATGCCTTTTCTGCGACCCTTGGAGAGGGCATCGGCCTGGTAAACTTCGATGAACCAGCTCGTGTAACGTCTATGCGTTGACAATTATCCCCCAGGTGTTCTCGCCCGCGAAAGTAATTTTCGCTGGTGCTGGTGTTCTCCTTTTAGTGAGCATATTTCTCGACCCGATCATCATCGCGCACCGTTCTGATATCCTGGGATCTCAGGCGGCCAAAGATGTTAGAGAGAGCCAAGATGCGCTCGTCGATGTCTTCGAACGTGTGGAAAACTTCTTCAAGCGACTCGAGACGTACACCGAGGTGCCACCGACAGCGGCAATGACGGACATAATTGTGAAGATAATGGTCGAAGTGCTCGGTATTCTCGCGATTTCAACAAAGGAAGTTAAGCAAGGACGAACAAGTACGTAGATCCGGCTGGGGGCCCAGAGATTTCTCATCATGTCTTAGAGAAGTATCTCAAGAAACTGGCCGGGAGGGCTGAGCTCGAGGATGCGCTCAAGCGCCTTGATAAACTGACACAGGAAGAAGCCCGGATGGCGGCTGCACAACTTCTGATGATTGTGCACAACGTCGAGAACAAGATTACACAAGTCATTGACGGTAGGCGGTTTGCGCTCAGCTGGCCGTTAAGACATTCTGAGTCTCTATGTGGCTAGATGGAGAGGAGGCAAAAGCGGCAGCAAAGGATGCCAATGCTATTTTGCAGCGAGCAGCGAGCAGCGTAGACAGCGTCAAGTGTTGGTGATTCCCTTAAATTACTCGGTACATTTACTCAGAAGCTTTAAATGATCCTCCAGGGACCCAATTGCGACAGGAGCTTCGAAAATGGGTCTCTCCACCGGACCCGTCCACGAATCACAACATCGCATGCGAAGCCTCTCACAAGCAAGCCGCAGAGTGGTTCTTTCAAGGAAATAAAATGAATGAATGGAAGTCCACCGGTTCCCTATTGTGGATCCACGGCAAACGTACGCTCTTTCTTCCTCCTACCCAGGCGTTTGCCTTATGGTGCCGTCTTTTCATAGCCGGAGCTGGCAAGAGCATACTTTGGTTCGTTGCTCCGAAACTAGTTTCAAATCTCGAAGGCACTCATTTTCGCATAGCTCCTCGATCATCCAGGATGCCATTGCCTTGCGTGAAGCCGGACTGGCGTCCGTCGCATACTTTTACTTTGATTTTCGGGACACAGACAAGCAATCTCGACGCGACCTTCTCCTCTCTCTTGTCTACCAGCTCTCCGCCCGGTCTGACCCGTGTTGCGAGATACTCTTCCGTCTTTATGTTAGACACGACAATGGCGCAGAAAAACCCGGCGACGGGGTTTTGGTGGGATGCCTGAAGGAGATGCTAGCGGTGCTGGTGCAGAGCCCAACATATCTCATCATCGATGCACTCGACGAATGTCCCATCACCTCCGGGATCCCGTCCGCGCGCGCACGAGTCATTGAACTCGTGAAAGAATTACTTGGTCACCGTCTACCGAATCTCCGCGTTTGCATCACCAGTCGACCCGAGACGGACATCAAAGCGGCGCTTGGGCCGCTGGCGTCGCATTCGGTCTCCCTTCATGACGAGATCGGGCAAAATAAGGATATTGCGGATTACATCAAATCTGTTGTTTACTCGGACTCGGATACGATGATGAGTCGGTGGAGGGAAGACGAAAAAAAGCTTGTTATTGAGACGCTCTCTGAGAGAGCTGACGGAATGTAATGATATTCTTTACGTCTCTGACGGGTTATTGACGTTGTCGAATAGGTTTCGTTGGGTTTTCTGTCAGCTGGAGGCACTGCAGGATTGTCTGCCAGCGAGCGTCCGGCGCACCCTCAAGGAGATACCCGAATCACTGGACGAGACGTACGAGCGGATACTGAAGGAAATCAAGAGACCGAGTAGAGACCACGCGCATCGCCTCTTGCAGTGCCTCACAGTAGCCATCCGGCCGCTCCGTGTCGATGAGCTCGCTGAATTGCTTGCGTACGACTTCGATGCGGCCGAGGGAGAGATCCCGAAGGTGGACCCGAATTGGCGGTGGAAAGACCACGAACGAGCTGTGCTATCGACTTGCTCAAGTTTGATCGCTGTCGTTGAGGACGGTGATTCCCGAGTGGTGCAGTTTTCCCACTTTTCGGTAAAGGAATTCCTGACTTCGGACCGCCTCGCCACTTCGGGTGAAGATGTTGCCCGCTATCATATTCCCCTTGGACCCGCCCATATTCTCCTCGCGCAAGCTTGTCTTGGTACCCTGTTATCGTTGGACAACGAGGACGGTGGATTTAATTCCGCAGATCGTGATGGGATCGGCTTCCCTCTAGCCAGTTATGCTGCTCAACACTGGGTGGCTCATGCCCAGGTCGACAAGGAAATATCACGAGTACAAGGAGGGATGCAACAACTCTTTGACCCAAGCAAGCCACACTTCACTACGTGGGTTCGGCTGCACGATGTCGAACACCCGGTCTGGAGGTCCGACCCCATAACGGAGCCTATGGCGACGCCACTGTACTATGCCGCCTTGTGCGGATTCCATGGGCTCGTAGAACACCTTCTCATCGAGTACCCTCAGCATGTCAACGCTCGTGGTGGTGGTCGCGGAGCTGCACTACACGCAGCGTCGGTCCGGAATCACGTCAAAGTAGCGCAGGTCCTCCTTGAGCGCGGTGGCGATGTGGACGTTAGAGGCGCGTTCCAGCGGTCACCGCTGCATTTTGCGGCAATAGAGCGATGCCCTGAAATTGGGCGGTTCTTACTTGATCATGGTGCTGACGTGGATTCCCCCCAAGTTGACTTTCGGACCCCACTGCATATGGCCGCGTTGAACGGATACGTTGAATTTTCCCAGATGCTACTCGAACACAAGGCAGACGTAAATTCTCGGAGCAACGACGGCCGGGTTCCATTGCACCGTGTATCTGAGAATTCAAACGAAAAAGGTGACTATCCTGGTGTTGTGCGGTTGTTACTGGAGCACGGTGCGGATGTAGACGTAAAGGACCGTGGAGACGCAACACCGCTGCACTTGGCGTCATCCAGGGAGAAAACAGAGATCGTGTGCCTGCTACTCAACCATGGCGCGGATGTAAACGCAAAGGACCAGGAGGGAAAGACCCCGTTGGCGTTGGCCCGTGGAAAGGACAAGATTGTACATTGAACACGGCACACAACTCCGTGAAGAGCAATAGTTACGCTTCGAATAGCGAGAGATTTGTGTTAGTTACAGTAATCTCTCTTCAGATATTTACGTAACTTTCTTTTTTGCAGGCCAACTGACAAGATATATAGTGCGCGTCTATCTATCCTCAGGTCCATCGCCGCCTACATAGCTCCTCTTTCTCTTCTACTTGTCTTTAACCCAAAAAATACCAAGGGTTGGGAGTTGGTATATAGGGTTTTAGCTGGTCTAAGGCAGAGCTTGGAACAGAGTCTTTGAGTGAGCAGGCGAAGCGACACGTGCTCATTCCTCTTTTGTGTGCCACTACCTGTCTGCCCATCTGTGAAACTGGTACCTGTCAAAGCTATCAGGGACCGGTCCAGACCGGTCCAGACAGCTTTTGACACCCTCCACTTTTACAGATGCCCTACTTTTCAACAGTCTGAAAAACTGGGATTACTTTCATTTTAGCCTGCCTGCCACGTCCTTTATAGAATGAATCAATGATGAGGTTCACTGTGTCCACTGACGCTCACCTCAGCTACAAGAACTCTCCTTTTCAATTGAGAAGTGCTTCGCGCTTTCACCCAATCTCTTATGCACTTTCTATTTCATACTGTCACGATCACCGGATCATGCCATCAATTCTCAAAGAAAGTTCTAACATTCTCATATTCTGATTCCCACTTCTTGTGTTTCAAAAGATTCTTCTGTGTTCTCGCATTTCGGAAGTTTCCGTTTCTGTTCTGGAAAAAGCCTTACTTACGGTCACTGTAACGCCACCACTGGCGTTAGTCCGACTTGGACACGAAAGGGCGTTCACGACTTAGCAAAATATCTCTTCGAGGTCACGTGATCAAATCACGAGATACACGGCGCTTATGGGCACGTGATCTGAACGTACACTAGGGCAAGTCGTGCCACTAGGTGATCCGATGCTCAAGGAAGACGACTTGCTCGGAAAGAGACAAGCGAGGCACGTATGAGAAGACGAGTGAAGGTGGTGAATTGAAGAAGACCAAGATGGCGAATCTTGGTCTCCCCAGGCCACTATTTATACATATACGAGGCAGCTTTAAAGCTCCTCTCCAATCCTGTACGACGAATAGCTAAAGTAGCTCGAACCCTACTATCGCTATCCTAGTGTTGACTCATGCTTTGATGGCATGTGATTGTGCTACGCGCTAACTGATCTCCTGTCCATGACTCATTACTACTTACTATCGTGGTCATATCCGTTTAGTAAGTGTCCATTCCCGCGGCCGTGACATCACCCCCTTTTCAGCTGCGACGTCCACGGCGCCGAGTGGGGCCGATACCTCCCATCCAAGCCTCCTGCCTTTCCGTAACCCGATCCAACACGTTAGCCATCTCGAGGCGGAACTTACAGCGGGCGAGTTCCACCTGCACCCCTCCAAGTGCTTGTGCTAAGGCGTGGAGCCTCTGCTCCATCCGCTCGGCCTCGTGCCGGTAGGCGCGGAAGCGGGTCACTTCGGCCTTGAGCCCCACGTCCCTCAACTCGTTCAACTGCCCGGTCCATCCTGTGTTGATTGCTGTGTCCGCCGACGAGGGCGTATAGGTCTTCGGGGGCGTAGTGGGGTTTCCCCGCTTCGCGTACCTGAGGCTCCGCGTACAAGGGTCGGCTGTAGACCTTGTCGCTGTCGTCGACGAGGCCCAGTACGAGGGGGTCAGGGCCGGTGACTACCTGGACGAAGGTCGCCTGGCACGTTACTCCCTGCGCGTCGGTGATGGGGTAGTGGACGAAGTCGTCCCCCCGATTATGTTTGTAGCCATGTGGGGCGGTGCGGGTGTTACCTCCCAGGTAGCGGAGGCGAGCGGCGGGGAGTGTTCGGTCCTCGGTGTCGACGACGACTCCGGCGCGATACAGGGGTCGCCCCGTGGTGTCGCAGGCGTATGGAGTTTCGCGGGGGTCGTCAGAGTCGGTGGCCTGTGATAAGGTAAGGCTGCTCAACTGGGTACCATTCCCTTAACGTCCCTTCTACCGCCTCGTACACTGCTCTCTCAGTGTCGCGGTGTGTTGTCGGCGTCGAATGAGGGTGCACGCTCGTCGTGCCGCTGCTGCCGCCAGCTGTTGCTGTCTCCACTGGTCTGCGGGCGGTCTCCAGGGTCGGTTCTTCATCCACTCCTGCCACCGCAGCGTGGCTGGCGTCTTCTTCTTCTTCTTGCTGCTTGACTCGGACTGGGAGAGGTCGAAGTGGGGGACTCGCAAAGAGCCCGACAGCTGCGCGAAGCCGAGTAATCTCGGCCTCCGTGTACGGCGCGGTGTTGAGACGGTCTCCCCGGCTGTTGGTGAGCCAGTAGGTGGCGGGTTGGTCGGGTTCTTCGACGTCGGTGATGGACTGCGCAGTGGGTGAGGGCCTCTTGGAGTTCTTCATGGGTGAGGCTGTCGATGAGACGAGCAGCGAGAGGGGCGGTAGAGGTGGTAGTGGAAAAGGACATTGCTGGTTGAGTAGAGAATCCAGTGTGAGGGGATGGGGTTGACTTAGCGTCGTTCATCCGGTTTATATGTGCTCTGGCGGTGGTTGAATTTCGTTCGTACTCCGCTATGGCTTCATCAGCGAATATGTCATCCTTGTTGACCCACTGGTTCTCCGAGTCCGGGTATCCCTTCCATTTCACGAGGTATTGCAATTTTTTGCTCCGGCCGAATCGTCTGGAGTCTAGAATGCGCTCCACTTCATACTCCTCTTCCTCATCCACTAGATCCGGTGGTGGGCGTTGGAAGTTTTCCCCATGTAGGGGTGTCTCGCGATAAGGCGTGAGTAAATCGATGTGGAATACGGGGTGAATACTCCACTGCGTGGGAAGTTCCAGTTGATAATTGACCGGCGACAGGACTGCGCGTGATTTTGAATGGGCCATGCCGTCGTGCCGCTAGCTTGGCAGTTGGTTGATTGGTTCGTAGATGTCGCCCTTCCAGCCATACTTGGTCCCCAACTTGGTACTTGGGTGTGTTCCGATACTTAACCCATAGTGATTGTGCCTTTTTGATGAGATTCTGGGCTTCTTTTCGTGCGTCTCGGAACTGTTGGAGTCTTGTGAGTACCTGTGGGATGGGCGACGGCTTATCGATCCAATCAGCGCGGGGGTCGTATCCCATCAGAAGCGAGAATGGAGACTTCCTTGTTGCTTCGTGGGGCCAGTTGTTATGCGCGAACTCTGCCATTGGTAGGAATCGCGCCCAGTTATCTTGGTGCTCGTTGGTCCAGAACCGTAGGTATTGTTCTAGCCACTGATTGGTACGTTCTGATTGTCCATCCGTTCGGGGGTGATACGCCGTGGAGATGTTTTGGTAGATGCCGAGGATTCGGCACAATTCGCGTGTGAACTTTGATGCGAATCTCGGGTCGCGGTCGCTGATAATTTTCGCCGGTAATCCGAATCTCCGAAACACATGAGTGACGTACAGTGCCGCGGTTTCTTCCGCGGATATTTCTTCGTTGCAGGGGATGAACACTGATGCCTTGGTGCAGTCGTGGTCAGTTACGGTGAGGATTGAGTCGTATCCCTGTGATTCCGGCAGTTTAGTGATGAAGTCAAGAGCGATGACTTCAAACGGCTTAGCGTCGGGTGTCGGCGTGATGGGTACTAATGGGGCTCGCGTCGGGCGGTTGTTAACCTTGTGGCGTTGACATTCCGCACAACCTTGAACGTACTCCGTTATTTGTTTCAGCATATTCGGCCACCAGTGACTTCGCTCGATGATTCTCGCCGTTCGCTTGATTCCTGGGTGGCCGTAGACTGGGGGGTCATGGTGGTTGGCGATGATGATGCGGATTTCTTCTGGTCCTCCGGTGACTACTCGTGCGCCTTGGTGGTACCAGGTTCCATTGACTTTCTTGAGTTTGTGTGGGTCTACCCAGGGTCGTAGAACGTCTTCGTTTTGTTCGTGGGTCTCCGGTGATTGCGTGGTGATGGTTCGCACGAATACCTTTTCGGGTAGGACGACGACTCCTTCATTGTCGTGTTCTCCTCGGTCGTAGTCGGGTCTTCGTGATAGTGCGTCCGCACGACTGTTGTTGGTCCCTTTGATGTGATGGATCTCGAAGTCGTATTCCATGAGTTCCAAGACCTCTCGAGCTACGCGACGACTTATCTTCTGCGGTGTTTTCCAGTGCGTGAGGTTGAGGTGATCCGAGAAGATTTTGATTTTGTGGGGGGATCCTGCCAGGAATGGTCTCCAGTGTCGTAGTGCCTTGACGATCGCCAGGAGTTCCAGGTCATAGATGTCATAGTTGCGTTCCGCTTCGTTTAGGGTGGCCGAGAAGTAGCCGAGGGGGTGCCTTTTCCCGTCTTGCTTCTTCTGTAGGAGTACTGCGCCTACTGCGTATCCCGATGCGTCTACTTCGAGTTCGAATTGGTCTGTCAGCGTGGGATGTGCGAGTACCGGTTCGCTTGTGACTAGGCGTTTGAGGGTTTGGAAGGCCGTTTCTTCGTCTTTGCCCCACGTCCACTCTGCGTCTTTGCGTGTGAGTTTGTTGAGGGCTCATGCGTATGTGGCGAAACCGCGAATGAAGAGGCGGTAAAAATTGCAGAAGCCTAGGAAGGAGCGTACGTCTCGTACCTTCGTGGGTGTGGGCCAGTCGCGTATGCCAGCAATTTTTACGGGGTCCATGCGAGTCACCCCCTTTTCAAGAATTACCCCCAGGTAATCCATTCGCGGTTGGTGGAAGGTACATTTGGACGGTTTGAAGTATAGATCGTGGTCCAGTGCTACTTGAAGTACTGCGCAGACGGCGTCGATGTGCGCTTGAAGGCCTGCTGTGTTCCCGCGTTGCGATTCCTATGTCGTCCATGTAGACGCGGATGATCGTTCCCATTGCCGCAAAGACTCGGATCGTGTCGCCTAAGATGTCATTCATCATGTTCTGGAATGTTGCCGGTGAGTTTGTAAGTCCAAAGTACATGACAAGGGGTTCGAATAGTCCGTATTTTGTTTTGAACGCGGCCTTGTGTTCGTCGCCCACTTTGATTCGTACGTTGTTGTACCCCCAGCGGACGTCGAGTTTGGTGAATATGTGCCCGTCTCCGAGGTCGTTGATGAGTTCCGACATGAGAGGTAGTGGGTATTGGTTGTGCACCGTGCAGGCGTTGATTCGCCGGTAGTCTTGTACTGGTCTCAGCTTTCCGTCCTTTTTCTTGATAAAGAAGAATGATGAGGCGTAGGGTGACTTTGAGGGTCGGATGTAGCCTAGTTTGAGTTGTTCGTCTAGCCATTCACGTAGTTGTCCATCTTCGTCTTGTGACATTGGGTATACTTTACAGTCAATACTGGGGGGTGTGCCCGGTTTAAAGTCGATTGCGTGGTCCCAGGGTCGTGATGGTGGAAATCGGTGGGAGGCTTCTTCGCTGAAGATCTTCGCAAAACGCTGATATGGTTCTGGGAGGGCTTCCTCAACGGTGTTCTGATTAGCTGCGATGGCGAGTTCGGTAGCTGTGGTACGTATCTGGCACTCCTCTTCGAGCTCTTGGACGATGTTTTCGGCTTCGTCTTGAGTCATTGCGCTGGCGATAGTAGTTTGCGCTTCTGCGGGGTTGATTGATCGAAGCACTACCGGGAGGGTTCCTTCGTGGATGGTGGCGTGCGCCCAGCTGATAGTTGGTTCGTAGGTTGCTAGCCAGGGGTATCCGAGCACTAGGTCTTCGTTTCCTATGTCGGTGACGAGGAATCTCATGACCTTAGAGATGTTGTTGGTCTGGACGTCTAGATCGATGAAGTGCGTAATGGACCCAGCTTTATTTTCCGTATTGTCAATATTCCAAATTTTCTTTGGTTTCTCAAGGGTTTGTAACCCGAGGCCCATGCGTTTGGCGAACGCGGGTCTTATGAAATTGTCGGTGGCTCCTGAGTCAACGAGCCCTTTGATATCGGCCATAGAGTAACTTGTGCGAATCGAGACTGGAATTCGAAGCGAACGATAGCGAGTCATGATTACAGAGTTACAATTGACTGCCCTCACCCAGGCCGATGGGTTCAGGCGTCCTGAAAACCCTCTTGGGTCCAGAGATCCTTGAATACGAGGTCCTTGACCTCGTCACTAGCTCCCCTCAGTGTTTCCATCCATCCCTTAGCTTGTTCTTCGGGCGTGGTTTCTGCGCGTCGTGCCGTTACTGGTTCTTGGCCGTAGTAATCCGTTTCCACACTGCGACTCGTGCTCGTGCGTGGTTGGAACGGTTGTCTTGGCTTCCTAGGGCGTGTGCAGTCGCGTGAGAAGTGGCCTGGGTTGTTACAGTTGTAACATATCACTTCCCTCATATCGCGGCGTGGTCCGCTTCCCCGATTCTGTCCTGGCCCTCCTCTTGGTGAGAAAGGCGGTCGCTGGTTTCCGCGGTTTGGGTCGCCTACTTCTGTGAGGCGTGCGCGTGTTCTATCCGCCGATGTATCCATGGCGTTCGGATCATAGCGCGGCGGTGGGAACCTGGGCGGTGCCCATTGCGGGGCGTATCCTCGGTTCTGCTGAGGTCGTGGCGCTGGGGTGTTGCGGGGTGTGGCGGTGAGCCCTAGGCGCGCGCGTAGGTGGATGTATTGCTTTTGCCTGCGCAGTGCTGCCTCCTTCCACTCATTGAAGGTTTGTGGGTCGTCCAGTTCGTATATTTTGGTGAATAGGGCTCTCGGGAGACCCGCCGTGAATCGGTCCAATGTTTGGCGGTCGTTGAGGCGATAGTCAGCCTTCCGCGCCAATTGTTCGAAATTGGTGACGTACGAGTCAATATCGTCGCCAACCATCTTAAACCCCTTAGCCAGCGTTGCTTGCGCCTGCTCCTGCTCGAGTACGTTCGAGAAACGGTCCGAGAACCCAGCTGTCAGGGTGTCCCATAAGAATGGGTCGTATCGGCTTCGTCCCTGGTGTAGCTCGTTGTTGAGCCACTGGAGAAATCCGAGCGTCCAGTTGGATACTCGGGGACCTTTGATGAAGCCTAAGAACAGCAAGCATCGCCGGTAGACATTGGTCATGATCGGCGCCTCTGAATTTTGTCCCCAGTATATGTGCCACTGTGTGAGGAATGACTCGTACTCATCTCTGTTTCCATCGAATATAGTCGGGGTTTCTCCCACCAACTTGTCTGACGCGTGTGGTGCTCCCAGCGCTGGTCCCACTGCCGGCGGTGGTGGTGGTGGTGGTCCTCCACCAAACGGATCTCCTCCACCTCCTCCTCCAAATTGCGGTTGTCTTCCTCCGTGCGGCGGTCTTCCGTCTCCAGGTGGTCCTTGACCAAAGGGTCCTCCGCGTCTTCTGGGTGGTGGAGGTCCTCCTGTGCCCGGTGGTGGGTCGGGGACATCTGGTCCTACCGCTCTGAAGATAGCCGCGTCGTCTGCGGTCATGCGGTGTCCCGTTGTTGGGTTAATGGGGCGTAAGTAGGATTCTGCTTCTTCAGTGATCCTCCTGGCCTCTTCGAGGGCTAGGTCTTCTTGGACGATTGTTGCTGTTGCCATATCTGCGGGTGGGCGTACTTCGATGTTTTCGGGTTCGTTGATACGTAGGGACTCAGCTGTCTGTATTATTTCTCCTACTTCGGACTCTTCGTTGTCGTCGGTTTCTTCGTCGTCCCCGCTAGTCTCGGATGGTGCGGGGGTTCTTGGTTCGGATGTGCTGGGTTCTTCTTCGGGTTGTCCGTCTATGCGTCCCCACTCTTCACGTGTGGGTAGGTTTCTTGCGTCGATATCGCAGTTGTAGTTTCTTCCTGCGGGTCGTACCGCGTCGTATCGGTTGTCTACGGGATTCCAAGTAATCTCAACCCAACACAAATTGTCGAAGTTGAACTCAACGGGGCGGTATCGGGTTGGCCCCGATGCGAAGTCCACGAAGTACCCTGTCTCTCCTCGGTATTCTCTCCACCTAGCGGCTCCTAGGAATTGTGTTGGTACGTTGCGGTCTCCTCGTCGTTCGAGGGAATAAGCTTGGAAATTTCTCCACTGATCTCGAGTTGTGAACGCCACGATGAAGGGATCTTGGTCTTAATGTAACGCCACCACTGGCGTTAGTCCGACTTGGACACGAAAGGGCGTTCACGACTTAGCAAAATATCTCTTCGAGGTCACGTGATCAAATCACGAGATACACGGCGCTTATGGGCACGTGATCTGAACGTACACTAGGGCAAGTCGTGCCACTAGGTGATCCGATGCTCAAGGAAGACGACTTGCTCGGAAAGAGACAAGCGAGGCACGTATGAGAAGACGAGTGAAGGTGGTGAATTGAAGAAGACCAAGATGGCGAATCTTGGTCTCCCCAGGCCACTATTTATACATATACGAGGCAGCTTTAAAGCTCCTCTCCAATCCTGTACGACGAATAGCTAAAGTAGCTCGAACCCTACTATCGCTATCCTAGTGTTGACTCATGCTTTGATGGCATGTGATTGTGCTACGCGCTAACTGATCTCCTGTCCATGACTCATTACTACTTACTATCGTGGTCATATCCGTTTAGTAAGCGTCCATTCCCGCGGCCGTGACAGTCACGTGACTCTTACTGCAGATGGTGCCATTATCACAACTAATGAACTGCGCATATCGGAAAAATACAGAAAAACCTAGAAAATAGGAGAGGGCTCACTAGTATAAAAACCTGTAGGGTAGCACTGTAGTTCTACGTTCCAGTCTTGTTTTCCATCCTCTGAAATCCAGTCCTTGTCTATTCGCTTGCACGTCGCAAGTCGTCTTACATCATCCTTGCCTCTGCCACCTGGTATCAAGCCCGGGCGCATCTTGTCCATCGAACACGATCACCTTGATAGTCGATCGAGGCTTGGATCATGAAACATACTGCCCAGACTTTCATACCACTCTATACCTTACATACAGTTCTCCCCTCACTGCCTTTAAGAAATACAACCGAATATTGTCGTCCCACTGGCAGCATCATCCTCCTGTGCTGCCCCTCTCCAGCCTCCCCTCATGCTCTACCTGGCGCAGCACAGAACTCACGTCATAAGAGCTGAACGGTGACTCACAAAGACACATTGATCCTGCTGACATGGGACCGACGAACTATCCTGTTGGGAAGTGTTTGAGGAATTCACCATGCTGACATTTGACTCAGAAATACCAGCACTTCTGCTCTTGTTTAAATAGTGCCTCGGACTCGGATGCTTTGTTTGTTGAGGATGACTGTTGTTAGGATACTTGGAGCAAGTGCAAGTGTGTGGTGTCCAAGTGGCACGAGAGCCACAGGTGTGCCCACTCTTATAACCCCATAACATTGGAGGGCTTGACGATTCTGAGTCAGCGAGTGTTAATGCACACATTTTCGATTGTCCGGAAGATCACCAGGTAGGTCGAAATTATACCCCTCCTGGTGAGGGACGCCAGCCTTACAGAGTACTATAGGCTCGGCATTGTTGCATCCAAGCCAGTGCCCCTTGGACAATACTCTCTGATATGCAGACACCACCTAAGATATAAGATGCTGGAAAGTGGAGAGGCTTGTACACATAGTACATTGAAAGTGTAGTGCTACATAGGGTACTCTGCCCTCAGGCACACAAAAATGGATCCAAAAAAAAAAAAAGGTAGATGTGAATGCAATTGTGATGAACACTCACTCAGAGTGCTCGTGCAGGACACTTGGCTGACGAGGAATGTGAGGGATGAGGAAGAAGGCAGGGAAGACTTGGTATAACTTGGCAAGAATGAGGATAACAATGAGGTCGCGAATCCAAGCTATGGTGATAGCAAAGAAAGGCACTAGTGTTAGAGGTGTGGGAAAGCACAACTCAGTCTTTGGGAGAAAAGACTATGATATTAGTGTAGCTACCTGTTAGAGGCATGGGAAAGAACGACTAAGATACAATGAGTAAAGGTAACAAATGGGAAGTGAAGTAAAGTACTGAGCTCAGTCTTCGGGAGAAATGACTGAGGTGTCGCTACTGTGACTACGGGGTATATAAGTTCAACAAATGAAAAATTTATATGCTAAGTCTATAGAGGTATAGTATAGGCAGTTGTGCTCGACTTGGTCATTTCCGACCCCAGCTAGCTCAGAGTTGCCCGATGCTTACTCAGTGTGTGCAGCTGAACTCCAACACGCCCCCTCAGTCCACATGTTGTAGGCCCATCACCTCTGAAAATCGAACATGCTTTTCACGCACCAAGCCTTTCGTCAAGACATCAGCAACCTGGTCTCCAGTGGGGATGTATGCAAGGTCAAGATCCTTTTCTTCAAGTTTCTGTCTGAGAAAGTGGTGCCAGACTTCAATATGTTTGGACCTGTCATGGAACTCTGGATTTCATGCGATTGCGATGGTGGATTGGTTGTCAACGAAGAGGGTGGTAGGTGAGTTGATCTTTTGTTTCATTTCGAGTAATAAACACCTTAACCAGATGACTTCTTTCGCAGCGTGTGCTGCAGTGATGTACTCGGCTTCGGTACTCGAGAGCGCAACTGAGCTCTGTTTCTTGGAGCTCCAGCTGATGGCTCCACCAGCAAGTGTGAAGACAAATCCTGAGGTCGATTTGCAATCATTCACATCGCTAGCCCAATTGGCATCCACAAAACCTTGCAGGTCAGTTCCATTTGGAGCTCCTCGCTGGAATATAAGCTTCCAATCGCTTGTGGCTTGGAGGTAACAAAAAACGCGATTGAGGGCACACTGATGCTCCTTTCCAGGGCAAGCAGAGTGTCTCCCGAGTGCAGCCACAGTGTAGGCCAGATCCAGGCATGTCCCAAGCATTGGGTACATGAGTGTGCCGATGGCATGCTGGTATGACTGAACGTCGATCTTGGGTGAGTCCACTTTGATCAGATGTTCATTTGCGAGCATCAGGGTGCTGATGGGATGGACATCTGACTTTCCAAAATGTTCCAGGACCTTGCAAATGTATTTCTCTTGCAATAGGGTGATCCAGCCCACTTCTCAATCATGTGTGACGTGCATGCCCAGGATCCAAGTTATCTCTCCAAGGTCAGTCATTTGGTAGTTGTTCTTGAGCGTTTCTTTGTCTTGGCTGATGACTTCCATACTTTTGCATGCCATGGTGATGTCGTCAACATACAGTGCGATGATGGATAGGATGTTGTCTTGGACGCAGACAAAAACTGTGTGATCAGCATCGGTACATTCGTATCCCATTGAGTGCAGCATGTCTCTGATACTTTCATACCAGACATGGCTGCCCTGCTTTGTTCCGTAGACCACCTTCATGAGTTTCAACACCATACCCTCCGGAACATCAAATCTGGGAGGAGGCTTCATGTATATCTCTTCCTTTAGTTCTCCATTGAGGTAGGCTGATTTGACGTCCATTTGTGTTACGATCCTAGTGGTGGATTCACAACGATCTGCGTTGCTACCACTTAGTCGTAAGGTGTCCATCGAGTCGTGTCTTTAGTCAGCAGGTCAATCTGTCAGTCAATCAGTTGGCAGGGGCTCTCCTGCTACGCCAGTCTTGAGCTACCAAGAGTAGTACTGCCAATATAGCCTGGCAGAGCCTAGTAGTGGTAAGAGTCGAGTGGAATTAGACAAGACTAGAACGACAAATACAAGTGGACTACAGGCTCCTTAAATACCCTACTGGAATCTCATTTTTCTGTGTATTTCCTACTATTTTCTGGGGATGTGTAAGTGCAGAGCTAAATATAGATCGGGCACATCAGCCTGTCAGAATGATTGCGTGATCCGTGAGCTGGTGAGACTTCTAGGCAGAACAAGAAGCGGAATCTGAAACATGAGACGAGAATTTGAGAAACCGAGAAACAACTGAGATCTTTCCTATCAATGGCACGATCGGTGGATCATGACAATTTGCTGGACTTCTAGGTTGAATTTGGTGGCAAGGGCAAGGATCACATGGAGCGATGCGAACTTGGCGACAGGTGCAAAAGTCTTGTCATAGTCAATTCCCTCGACTTGGGAGAAGCCTTGCGCGACAACATGGGCTTTGTACTTTTGTATTTTGCCATTGGGTCCGCGTTTGATTTGGAAAACCCACTTGGACCCCACAACATTTTTCCCACACGGCCACAGCACAATCTTGTAAAAACCCATGCGCTCGAACGTGCGCATTTCATCTTGGCATGCAAGATCCCACTCTGCAACATCTGGGTGTGCCATGGCCTCAGCATAGGTGCATGGGTCTGTGTCTTCAAGATGAGCAGCTTTGGTGTGCTCTGTGCGCTTACATCTGCCATATGATGTAACAGAGTAATGGGGATCGTTGTCACGGATCGGTGTGCATGTGGTGCGTTTAGGGCGTGTTGTTGTGGATGCAGGATCAGGAGGTGGTGGTGTAAGTAACCCTTCTATCTCCTGTTCGCTTTCACTTTCTGACGGGTTTTCAAGTGCTGCGGATGTAGATTCTTTAGGTATGGTGTTGACATGTGAAGGATCACCAACGGGTGCATCAGCGGTGGTGGGTTCGAGGATTATGTGCTCATAGCGCTTCTCGGTCCCCCCTTCATCGAATACAACGTCGCGTGACTCAAGAAAACATTTGGTCAGGTGGTGCACAAGACGGTAAGTGTGCTGATTTTGCGCATAACCGAGGAATGTGCACGTTAATGATTTTGCCACCAGTTTACTGCGGTGCTTGTCCGGGATGTGGACGAAGGCCTGGGAGCCGAAGACACAGATGTGTGAAACATCAGGCTTGTTCCTGCTCCAGGATTCCTCGGGTGTAACCCCATCAAGTGTGTGTGTTGGTGTGACATTATGGAGAAGGGCTGCATATTCAAGTGCATCGTACCAGTAGGATTCAGGGAGGGAAGCATCATGCAGCATGCTCCGGATGTAGCAGTATGACACCTCGCTACGTCGAGTCCAAGTGTGAAATAAAGGTGAACCGTCAGGTGAGCACACTCAACCTGAACGCGGAGATAAATCACGCACTAAAGCGTGCAGTCAATGCGGAGGGGACTAGAACTCGGATCCTTTATACAAGGATGAACAGTCAGTGATCACGCAGTGGCACGCTGAGTGGAGAACCAAGAGGACAAGTTTAGATTGGAGAGTAAGGAGTACAAGGAAAATACGCACCTGAGTGGAGAACCAAGAGGACAAGTTGGTTCCACTCAGGACGCTACAGGGGAGTTTATATACGCTACTGTGGCTGAGCTTGAACTGAGTCTAAACACTATTACTAAGTGTACAGTAAGACTCCATGACTCAGGAGCTGACGCGTCGTGTCTATTAATAGCGCTATCTATTGTGCTGACTGATGCACTTGTCATAGCGCTGACACGATGCCTTATCTTGCTGAGTAAAACCTAATACAGCGAGTAAGCATAAACTACTAAGCGGGTTCTAGAACTATCTAGAATGTTCCTTCCTTATCTACCAATCACTGGAGTCCGTACGTAAATGGAATGTGACCGGATTAGGTTGTCCCGTTAAGGGTGCAACTGTCTCAGGGTCACGTGCTTGTAGGTGCACATGGTGGCAACATGTGACTAACGATATCTCGTACTTTGGCCCTTTATATCTTCCTTAAATAATTCCGTAGAAATACAGAAAAATAAGGGAAATAATATACGCGTCCATGACACTGGACTTTGTCCAGGAGTGTGCGGTTTATGCACTCAGCGATGCTGTTGTGTTGTGGCATGTCGGGTGTGGTCATTTCATGCTGAATCCCTTTGTCCTTTAGGTATGCTTGCACCCTGTGTGTGATGTACTCGCCCCCTCCATCAGTACAGAGGATCTTCAAGTACCTGCCCGTTTCAAGCTCTGCGCGTGTGACAAATGCCTTCAAGTGTATGAACACCTTGGACTTCTCTCGCAGGCCAGTAACAAAGACCTTGCATGATGCGTCGTCAATCCAGGTGACAAAGTACTCAAAACTGCGGTGTGAGTGTGTAGGGAGCTTCCCACAGACATCAGAGAAGACTCAGCTGAGGATCTCAGCAGCACACGTCTCGGTATACTTCTGGATTTCGGCATGTGTTTGCTTGCCCTTGAGGCAGGCATCGCAGTGGTTTGGGGTGAGTGATGAGCTCCCAGTGATCTCCATTCCCTTGACCATTCCCTTGCGCACCATGTTTAGGATGGCATCAACATGGAGGTGGCTGAGCCCGTGGTGCCAGGTGTGCATGTCAGCTTTGGACGTTGCGCTGCATGCCACCAATGCAGCTTCAACTTCAGTGTTTGGGGTCAAGTCATCCCCATCAGCAGGGAATGTGTCGACTTGGGCAATTGCCACATGGGCACTTTCGGCTGATACAATGCAGATTGGCATGATATACAGGTTTCCTTGAAGGAAGCCTTCGCAGGTGAGTATGCCATGTTGGTCAAGGATTTGACACCCCCCCTCAGCGAAGCGGACATCAGCACCATGGCAGGTCAACTGGGAGACTGACAGGAGGTTCCTGTGGAGTTCCAGGACATAGAGGACATCTTGCAACACAGCGCAGTACCATCGCCCCTTCGCCTTCATTTCAACAGCAACGCAGCCGACACCTGTGCCATAGATGGAGCTATTGTCACCCAGGACGATCTTCACTGGCATTGAGAGAGGTGAGAAATGGGAAAACCACTCATGATTTGGACACATGGTGCGTGATGCACCGGAGTCAATAATCCACTGACGCTGCAGGTCGATTTGTGCAGGCAGGCCTTGGGACACTTTGAAGAGTCAGACTGTGTCGGAATTGGAGACTGGTTCCTCAGCGACAGCAATTTTTGCTGATGCGTTTGTAGGCTTTGGCTTGGGTGTAGGGTCGTTGCTTGCCTTTGCCTTTGCCTCCTCCTGCTCCCTTTTGAGCTTTTGGCACTCGCTCGCATTGTGTCCACGGATTTTGCAGTGCATACATTTCTTCCTCTTCTGTCCTTCTGGCTTATCGCTAAACCTTTTTCCTTTCTTGGCAACCTTCACGAAATATGCAGTGGCACCAACCCCAGACTCACGCACATGGCACTGCTTGTCGAGGATGACTTGGGACTTGACATACTCTGTCATGGTACGAACAGAACGGACTCTTACTTATGACTATGACCGCGTTAGTAAGCAGTAATGTGTCATGGACAGTAGCACTATCACATGCCGACGTGGCATGAGTCAACACTAGGATAGCGATAGTAGGGTTCGAGCTACATACGCTATTCGTCGTATAAGTTTCAAGAGGAGCTTTAAAGCGTCCTCTCACATGTATAAATAGTGGCTCGATAAGACCAAGATACACCATCTTGGTCTTCTTCAATAACCACTTTCTACTCATCTCTTTCATGTGGGATTCGCTTGCCTCTTTGCGCAAGTCGTCTTCACTAATCATTCGGAATACCTAGAGGCACGACTCGCCCTAGTGTACGCTCAGATCACGTGCCCAAGATAAAGGTGCCATATATCTCGTGACCAGGTCACGTGACTCTTGAAAGATATTTCGCTAAGTCGTAAACGCCCTTTCGCAGTCCAAGTCGGACTAACGCCAGTGGTGGCGTTACATACTCGCTTGATAGGTCGGAGGTTTTGGTAGTAGAAAGGATGGTTTTGAGAGTGGAGAAGGAGGCTGGAAGGGAGGAGATGATGGCGAACGTGAGGAGCTTGTCTTCAAGTGTGAGGCCAAGATTGGAGATGGTGTTGGCAACGTGAATGAGGGCATTTATCTGGGGCTTGAGGGGTTTGGACTTGGAGAGTGTGCTCCGGAAGACTTCGTCGATAAGGTAAACTATCTTTTGTTCACCTTTACCCTCATAGCATTCTGACAGTTTGTCCCAGCATTCCTTTGCAGTCATTGCAAATAGGACTGAGTTTAGTGGCTCATCTTTGAGGGTGAGAGTGATTTGTGCGCATGCTTCCTGGTCTTTGTAGGCCCACTTGGCATAGATGGTGGCATCTGTCTTGGGGTCAGGTTTGGCATCAGAGCCATCTATGAGTCCCCATAGCTCTCGGAGCTCTAAGACCATGCACATGCGGAATTTCCAGAATGCAAAGTTGCCGCCATCGTCATCCAGGAACGGGATGTCGTACATGTACAGGTGTCCCTTTGGTGTGGGAGCACTTCTGGATGATCCTCCAGAGCCTCCACTTCCTGAGGGAGATCCAGTTGGAGACATGTTTGTTGTATGGACAGTTTATGGAGCATGTATATTCTGGGAGTCTTAGAGAAGCTCAGGTCTCAAAATCTGTTAGAGGTGTGGGAAAGCGCGACTAAGATATAATGAGTAAAGGTAACGAACGGGAAGTGAAGTAAAGTACTGACCTCAGTCTTCGGGAGAAAAGACTGAGGTGTTGCTACTGTGACTACGGGGTATATAAGTTCAACAAACGAAAAATTTATACACTAAGTCTATAGAGGTATAGTATAGGCAGCTGTGCTTGACTTGGTCATTTCTGACCCCAGCTAGCTCGGAGTTGCCCAACGCTTACTCAGTGTGTGCGGCTGAACTCCAACAACTAGAGGGTTATCCAAGTGGGAGTCACAAGTGGACAGTCTGAGGGACTGTCCATTCTATTGCTCTAGCTTATATACCTGGGTACATGGTCTGTGCATACTTTAGGGGAGGCTTACTGCTTCCCACAGGTGCTGTGCAATGGAAGGCTCTTGAAGGATTCTAAATATATCATCCAATCAGAATAATCGTAAGTATTGTATGACTGCTCTGCAGTAGATTGCACAAGATTGCGCCATAGTGGTGTGACTGCTCCACAGTCCAATAGGATTAATCCAAAGAGTGGTACAACTTCAGTTGTCAAGTGACTTGATAAACATAGGATAATCACATGACCAGTCATGTGATCGTCGGAGTACGAATTTGGAACTCCGACTTCGGATTTCCCCTTTAGGAAGTTGATTATGTAAGACTGGGCCGGTGCGGACTGGTCTTAGACGCTTGAGTCACAACCCAAGTTTACAGGTTCGTGACAGCAATTGACTATTTGAAGCCATGCTTTCTCAGCCACATTGTAATCCCTCATGGGATCCATGACAACAAATGTTGTGCTGTGGTGTCCAAAGCCAAGTGTCAAGAAAAAATAGTGCACTCCTGATTGAGAGTTGTAAGGAATAGCTGGTCCAGCCAGAGGAGTCATCTGGCCCACAAAGTTACTACTAAATAACAATGCTAAGGATTGTAATCACATTCATCATGATCAATATATATTCATAGATTGGGAAAGAAGCAAGAGTAAGAATGGAATGTGCTGAAGGTAGCTGGGAGGCACGACTTACAATGAGTGGCCCATGTACACAATGCATTCCATGGAGGCAAGATTGTCAATAGTTTTATATTTATGAAGAATTTTGTTTTTTTGCATCAGTTGGTTAAAGCCAAGATCACTGAAAGGAAGTGTGAACCACCACTTCCATTCAGCAATCTTGGGTAGTCTGAACATCTTTTCTATATTATAGAAGTGATGAGTGTCCCTCTGTTGGAGTTCAGCCACACACACTGAGTAAGCGTTGGGTAACTCCAAGGTGGCTGAGGTTGAAAACGACCAAGTCAAGCACAACTGCCCTACTATATTATACTATACCCATATAGACTTAGCATAGAAAATTTCTTCTTGTTGAACTTATATACTTTGTAGTCACAGTGGCAACACCTCAGTCTTTTCTCCCAAAGACTGAGGTCAGTACCTTACTCTATTTTCCGTATACTACATCACTGACTGTATCTTAGTCATGCTTTCCTGCATGCCTCTAACAGGTAGCTACACTAATTTTTTTTTTTTTTTTGAATCATGTTTATTCCAGGGCAGTACTTAGTACAAAGCTGGTCCTCAACTCCCTACAGAGCGAGATTTACATAACAGTGGTAAGGTCGGTAGACCTGCACTAAACGATTGTGTTAAGTGTCCAAGGAATTGAAACCCTGGCACAGAAGCCCACCTCCCAGAGGAAAGTAAGACCAATGGATAAGTAGTATGTAATGATGTCTACATCACTCTGTATGTGTCAAGCACCTCGCCAATCTCCCACGCCAGTCCCACACCCATCCCTACATTCTTTGGCTACTAATGAACACAACGTACTTGCATTCCCTCATGGACCCTGTCACACAGTGAGTTTGATTTCATCTCTGTACTTGAGTCTGGATGCACGTAGGCCATCAACAGTCCAGGGTTCCCAGGCCCTTTTTCAGATTACCACAGTGCATGGACCTTCACTTTGGCAGCTATGCTTGAGGGTGTGTTCCAATATGGGGCGGTTCCGCCACATCCAAATTGGCGTTGGAGTTTCAGTCAGGGGTTGGTTAGGGAATGGTGCAGATTGCAGAGAGTGAAATTGGGAGTGAATGGTGGACATATGGCAGTAATCTCCCATTAAGGGAGGTGTTCAGGTTGTGGGGGCTGGAGCTCCCTGGGGTGGTAATGAGTGCCCCTGTCAGGAATATTGCCTGAGCAAGGATCAAACCCATAGGTCCAACCCAAGCTCTCCCAAACAGGGTGGGGGGGGAGGGCAAAAGCCACTGCACCATCCACCCCCCCAGTAGCTACACTAATATCACTAGTCTTTTCTCCTGAAGACTGAGTCGCACTTTCCTGCACCTCTAACACCTCTGCTCTGTGAATTGCAAAAGGTGGAGAGTAAATTTGAAAATGAGGAAGTTCATTCCAACAAATGAAGTGCTTGGCAAAGTTTGGTGAAATGTCTGATTGGTCCAGAGGCTCTGCTGCCAATGGTTGGACACTATCAAATACAACAAAGACACCCAGCAGGTCATCACCTTTATGGCCAATCTGTGTGCCATCATCAAGGCAACATTTCCAATGCACCCCTCATATCCTTAGTGGACACCAGAGTAGGCTATGCTGCTGTATCCGCTCTGGTAAAATGTAAGTGCAACATTTAATTGGTAGATGACATATGGCTGGAACATCACAATCCCCAAATTATGTTCTGCACTCAGATCTACTTCTCACCTCATTGACAGAAGTGACATTCAGTCCTCTTGAACAATGCAGCAAGAAAATGGAGTGATCAAGAGTATGACCCTTCATGGCGACCATTGTGAACAGCATCATCAGGAGGAAGAAACTCTAGAACATGGGTGTGATGAGCCATCGGGTAAAAATGGTAGATGATACATACCTCTGGCCATTTCTGTAGGTAGGTTGACACTAATCAGGAATTTTCTTTGGAAAATCCATTGAGCACTGGCAGGCGTGACTTGGACAATATGGGGCATATAACTTTTCCTTGGCAGTGTGCTGAGAGACCCTCCAGCAAGTCCATTATGACATAAGGTGCCAGTGCCCCCCAGTATTGCATGACAGCTAATGCTAAAAAGGATGGGGAGTCACAATGTGTATGCTGCTACATATGAACCCTACCTACTGAATGGGTGGGACTTACTTTCTAGGGAAATAGAAGGGTCATAGTCAGCAGGTAGCAGAATGCAAAAAATGTAACATCTAAAAAGAATTGAGGAATGAGTCACAAGCCATCAATAAACCCATCCATTCCAGGGGATGTACCCTGGGTCACAACCAATCCTTCTCAAGTGTGTTTCAAGCTTCTCAGCAGGCTGAGAAATCCAAAGCTAGTAACTTTCATACTGGCCAGACTCTGGGTAGGACTTTCGGATGGCTCATACAGCTTCGCACCAATGTGGACAATGTTATAAATGTCAAGAACACAGTCAAAGATGGTATCCATGCCATCATCTTGCCATTTCACTAAGATCAGTGTGGCAATACTGTATATGTCACAGGGCCATCAGAAGAAATGCTCAGGTCTACTGGCATGGCTAGCAGTGTGCCTGGTTTTGGTAGATGGTCCAGAAAGCCTTGGAGCACAAAAAAAGGAATGGTGGAAGTCCATGAGGTTGAACTTGAAGGGTTGAAGGGGAAGGGTGTCATGATCACCGAATCAGTGCCATCTGCAAAGAAAGTTCTTCAGCTTCTGCTTCTCATGTTTCGGTGTCTCGGAGTTTCCCATTGCTGTTCTGGAATATTCTGACTTCTCATGTTTTGGAAAGTTCCACCTCTTTTCTAGAAAGTAGTACTCATGGTCATGTGACTTGGATGGCGCCATATGTCGACAGTGACTGCGCTTCAGAAAGAAACTCATAGAAAACCACAGAAAATAGGGGGGCGAATAGTATAAAAGACCTGTAGTACAGACTGTAGTTCTCTCGTTCTAGTCTTGTCTTCTGTAGCTTGTCTCTGAAATCCAGTGCTATTTCCATTCTCTTGTGCCCAGTCGTGTGCAAGCAGTCTTACATAATCGACCGAACCTCTGTACACAACCCAGTATCGAGCCCAGGCCCTGCACGATCTCATTTGCGACTAACTCAGTGCCAGCCTGAGTGTTACGGTTCCATCCATAACTGGTCCCCCGAACACCCCTGCAAGACCTCGGAACACTGCCGTGAAGCAATCACGTGCTGAATATGCCAAGGAAGAGGTCGAAGTTATGAGACTTGTGGCTGAACACACCCAGCAACCAGCTAAGTCACGTGACCTTCCCACCTACCTTGGAAACGCTCACACTGCGTGCAAAGCAGAGTTTTCTGACCAATAAAACCCTTAGAAAACCCTAAAAAAACCCTTGATAAGTGGTTATGTTTAACACTCCATAGGGTTTTCTATGGGTTTTATTGGTCTGAAAACCCTGCTTTGCACACAGTGTCAAGAATATTGGGAGTAGATCACGTGATCTTACATCAAGCGCCCGTCACATGACCCTGGCACATGACCTGGCTAGACTTGCACCAGAAGGGTCCAGATGAGCTTGTGCCTGGACCGGTCTCAAATGCCTCATGTTTGTGATGACTCGTATGTGCCTGATTGATTGTGCCTTGATTCTGATGTACTATGCAACGTTCGTGTTCTGATTGGATGGAAGTAGCGCTCATACAGCTACGGATGATTATCTCTGACTCATACCTTTGCACCTTACTGCCATTGGTCAATTGTTATCTCTGACTCGATTGTGACTCATTCCTAGGATCCGTATATTAGGGTTTCGGAGTTCCAAGCTGGGGTTCAAACCTCCTTGGACATGTATATAGGCTCTGGCTTATGGTCGCTGAAGACCTAAGCTTGACTTCTTGGATTATACCACCCAAACGCCTTGCCTCTTCTGCACTGTCTTGCCAGTTGAGTGCTGAATAGACTTTGGTTGTCAACTCCTAGTCCTTAGCTGGTGAATCGCCGTACATCCATTCCTTTCCGCTCTACTCTTGCCGTTCAAGGAACGTGCTGCATCATCTCCTTAGTCGCGCTGTCTTGCCGACTACCCTTGCCATATCTACTTCAACTCACTCTCTTCACCTCCCTCTGTATCCTTTGGGGAACATTACTATGCCTTGTCAGCGAGCTAGTAGAAGATCAAGTACGTGACTTCGATATATCTGGTGATCGCTAGGTCGTCCTGGTAGCCTTGTCCGCAGTACAAGAAGAACGTCTGGTGGAACATTACACCGAGCTCTAGATCATGAAAAAGGGGAAGGAATACTGTAGTACTACTGACTGAGTGGCTTGGAATTGATACCTGATAATACATGGTCAAGTAGGGGGAAAACTGGGGAAAGAAAAAATATTCCTACTATCTGTAATTCAAACTGAGTGACATCCTTAGTCATCTCTGATTGTCTTTGTGGATTACTTGTTCTCTGTCAGGTTTGGTGTGGCACTGGGAGGGCAAACCAACATTGTCAAAACACATTAGCACTGTGCACACCAATAGTTAGCAACAAACAAAGACTAGAGACTGAGTGGGAGCACAAAGTGCTTCTCAATTGGGGATGAGGGGTCTACATGTTCTGAGTCTAAGGGTTGCATGCATCAGTGGGCAGGGTCCTGCTGGAGTGAGCTGATGAGGGGGTCAGAAGATGTGGGCCTCATCATCAATCCCTCGACAAACTTACAGGGTGTGGTGTGTGGCAAGAGAAAAGTGTTCTTGTTTGTTGAACCAGTTAAAGCAGGAGTCTTTGTTGGGGTCAGACAGATGGTGGCTCGATGAGCATGTGCCAGTGCCACCTCATCCATTCCATTCAACTAACTTACGCTTGTACCGGGCCGAGGTCCAACATAGAAGGGCTACAATACAGTTGGATATAGTAGCCTCAAGAAGCTTATTGAACAGGTAAGCGTGTTTTGTTTGCGCATACATTACGGGAATGTCTGCCCTTAGACTGCCAGCTGGCCATCTGGGGCCGTCAGCCTCCTCCCCGGCTCCCAAGTTGTGTAGCAAGAATCACGAAAGCTACTTGTAACAGAAGACAGAGGTGGAGCGGTTCATGGTGTGCAGAAGGGACGGTAAGAAAGGATCAGATAGATCAGATTCAGAAAATACGACGGGTTTTGATAGAAGGATTGGAGAATTCATAAGTGCCTCCACGCGGC
Organism: Lactarius akahatsu; assembly: GCA_021524915.1. NCBI lineage: Eukaryota > Fungi > Basidiomycota > Agaricomycetes > Russulales > Russulaceae > Lactarius > Lactarius akahatsu. The sequence goes on along the minus strand of JAKELL010000088.1, from coordinate 175,084 downwards.
TTAGTCAACCATCGAGGGACGCTAAGAACGATTTGTTTTCTTGAACGCATGAAGGGATGTCGAAGGAAACGAGAAGCAATCTCGGAAACAGACACGGACGGGGGCGAACTAAAAGCCTCCGGCTTGTGATTCGGATTCACGTATATTTTGTCCCTGTTTCTCTCCACCCCGAAAGTATATCATCTTGGGCAATACAATACCGCACTTCTGACCCCACGGATCAATGACAAAGTATTATGATATCTTAAGATGGGTTTACAACTTCGCCTTATCGTGCTTCATTGGTGCCGCCAAGTCGTCGTATGAAATGGTTTGCTTCCGCCTCACCGCCGCTGCTGACTCGATAAGATCCTACAAACCCCGCGCGGTGAGTATATACCCGAGGGTTGTCTACTGAGACCGAAACGTACCTTGCTTTGGAGAGCGAACGCCGTCCAAGTCGCCTGATACTCGAGTGCATCTTCAGTCCTATACCCAGTGTCAATAAGCGCAATGTCTGGAGGGGACCTCGTAAACGCACGAATGATCGAGCGCGTGGGAGATGAAACGCTTGACGCCCACCACGGCAACGGGGCTCTTCCGCGCGATCTCGCAGGCCAGCTCGAGCGCGGCGCTGACGACATCGTCGCGGGAGCCGTGGACGACGCGCGAGACCAAGCCGAGGCGAAGCGCGTCCTGCGCGCCAAACACGCGGCCCGTGAGCGCGAGCTCATGCAGCAGCGACACGTTTCCAACGAGCCGCGGCAGCCGCGCGAGCGTGCCGATGTCCGGCGCGAGCCCGACGTCCACCTCCTTGATGCTGAACGCCGCGTCCGCCGCCGCGAAGCGCACGTCGACCGCGCCCAGCGCATCCAGCGCGAGCCCGAACGCCACGCCGTGCACGGCGGCGATCACGGGCTGGGGTGCGCGCGCGGGCGCGGCGATGGCGTGCTGGAAGTCCCGGATGTGGGTGCGCGTGCGCAGCGCGTGGCGCGCGGTGTCTAATTGCGGACGGGGTGCGAGGATGTCGGAGGATACTGTGGTTGGTTGAGGGTTAGATGAGAAGTGTGGCCGGAGAGCGGATGCAATGTACGCACGATCCAAGCCGGCGGAGAATGCCTTCTTTAGAGCAGAAGAGAGGACGACGACGCGCACGGTCGGGTCCTCGGCGATACGGTCGAATGCTGCGCCGTACTCGAGCCAATACCTATATGCGTTGAGTAAACACTGCTGTAGTCGCGTGGCACTGCACTGCATCACCGCGGGACGTCACTTACTCTTCATTTACTGCATTCACGGGGGGCCTGTTGTGGGGGGACAGCCATCAGGGACGTGTGGCCGGGTGTGAGAAAAAATGTCAGACCTATTCAGCACGACGTGGAGCACATTGTCAAAAGGGAAACTCAGGTCGATATACTTGAACTGAGAAGCATATGGCGGAATGCGGGCCATGGGTGGTCGATGGCGGTCAACGACCGACACAACTTTTGGGTGTGCGTATCCGAATCGACCCGTCTCCGAGTCTTCCCGAGGGGCCATGGCCAGCTATGGACTGAAGTCCGCCTGTGAGCCGATGTCTCACGCAACGCGATCTCTGTAATGATCAAGACCCTTCGATTCCTCAGGCATTCTCGACAGGCTACATTCTTGATCGTAATAACACTCGTGATGGCAATGCAGGCCCTCAAGTTAAGTTTAAATTTGTTTTGTTGCTTCAGCTTCAGTTGCTGCAATGGCATAATGTCGGCTTATTTGGGGGCTACACAACTCCCCCAGTGCTCGGTGACCCAAGATCGAAAGGACGACCCATAGGGAAGGACTGTACATTGTTCATCCGCTCGTCACAGGTCCCCAACCCTTGTTCTTCTGACCTGGAATAGCGCCAGCGTTTCTCCAGTGAGCAGGCGGAGGAACTGGAATTATCAGAAAGTGGTAATTACGATACGCCGTACCTGTATCCGTCGTTCTTCACTTTCTCCCTCGACCCTGTATCATCACGACTATCACAGACGGTCCGAATCTTGATCGGTGGCACGGAACGTTGAGACTGGAGACTGCTAGCATAAATTGGCCTTATCTTCTAGGGTCTGTCTGCGCTTATAAATCGCTCGCTGTACTTCTTTACTCGCATATGCGCTTATTCATGCCTGTCTGTGTACACATTTCAGAATCCATAGTTACCATATGGGGACAATTGTCTGCTCCACCATCACACACGGTTGACACCGGTCTTTCTCATTCGCATCAAATCCTCGGGAAAGCACCGAGCTAATTTGAAATATTTTAGGCATTGGCTCAGTGCACCGAATTACGATAACCCGTACAGTGCAAAAGGTATCATCTGAGCACGTATCGTAAAGAAAAACCGGACCACGATAGAAGGAAAGAAAAATCCGTTCAGTCAAGAGTTGTCCATCGTTATGATCCATCAGTCAGTACGGTACTTCCCAGTAGGGAGAGTGAACAAGTCATCAGGAGTGAGTAGCTCAGCGAGACCGCAATAATACGCAATAAGCGCAGTGACAATGCCGAGGTATCCTCCGGCCTTGTCAAGGTTTTCTTTCTTCATCAGGTTTCCTGCAGGTTGTTTCATGAGCGTCACACAGTTCGCACGAGTCAGACTGGAGAAGGAAAGGGCGTAAGCGCTCACCGATTGCCAGAACCATGAAGGTTAACGTGAGGAAGAAGAACAGGGCAGTCAGTCCAACAGACTTGCGGATGGCGCCAATCCTGTGGATATGCGCGCGCAGAAGCGACGCGTAGTCAGCGCCCATACCAGTATTGCTGATGGCGATCGAGGGTTACGCACAAGAACAAGAACGTGACGACCATCCATGCAAGCAGGTAAATCCCGATCGCATCGTCCTCCATGCCTGGGGTAGCAGCTGCATAGGCGGCGCCAATGCCAGAGTTGGGAATAAAGAGCGTTGCGAACGAGAGCCAGAACGCGCCGTAGGACGTAAACGCTTTAACCATTGTCAGCATTCTATTTGAAATGGGAATTGAGATGACGGCAGGGACGGGCCGCCACACGCCACGGTTGACAGTGTGTTAACAGTGTATTCACACATCTCTACATCGGGACATCATTGCCGCCATATCAATCACGGCCCCCGCCCACAAGACCACGACTACACCGCGCGATCATGTGGTAGTCAGGGCGATCACAATTCCCAGACCGCAGCAGAACACAGGGCAGCAGGACACCCACGCCCGCCAGAGCTATCACACTACTCACCAGTTGCGCCAAAGGTATTGCCGGTGGCAAACTCCCACATGCCTGCGAGGAACTGGCCGAGACCGCCGTAGAAGAGCGCCATACCCACGACGACATTGGGGACAACGACGTGCCGTGCATGGGCGTTGTACAGAGAGAGTACGAGCGTCGTCGACGCGAACGAGAACAAGCCACTAGTAATCACGACAGTGATGAGTCGACCAGACGCGCATATACAGAGATGGCGACCTACAGCGGGGCAGGGTTCCCCAAGCGGCGAGGGTGCCGGTGAACTTGAACGTTAGAGTTTTCCTTCAAGTTCTCCACATCAGACATGGCTGGCTGAATTATCTCAAGGATAGTGCGAGGTGGAGGGAAGGGGATGAAACCACTAGGTTGTTGACTGAGAATCCGTAGCGTTTTTTATACAGTTTGGACGGGGTTCTCGGCGTCTTTTGTTTCAGAAGAATACGGGTTTGGGTTAGCGATCTCATTCGCACCCGAGCAGTGTGGACGCCCCGATCTCTGAGGCGCTGTAGATTGTACTAAGTTAGCGCATGCTAACATGGGCGACGACCGAAGGGAACAACAACCCCCAACAAAATATATTATGCCACATGACTACATCGGCAATCATTAGGTTTTCGTCAAGGCCGTCCTGTGCGGACGGCCTTGTGCCATGGCCGACTGCAAGTTACTCAGATGTTAAGTTGCGGTGGAGTGTGAAAGAATCTGTCGGGTGCGGTCCATGGTCCGTGAAGTTGGTTCAGAACTTCCATGGCCAGCTGCGCCACATCTCACTAGAAGTCCAAGCCCAGCATCAAAAATTGATGGAATCTTCTCTTTCAGCGAAAACGTGCCACTTGAGGCGAATTTAATTCACGCACGGCTTCACGGGTTCGCGAGGCTTGCGCACACCTGAGACACGTGTTCTGGACCAATCTGTCGGGATTGGGGGCGGAAAAAACGTCAATAACGTCAAAAGCAACGCACCTCCATTTCCAATGTCTACTGTATTTCACGTCCGCTAGACTGAATCGCTTGATACAATTTAGTGCAGCATTTTTCCATTCTAACACCCCTTGTCTATAAATAAACATGCTAACAGGCTGTCATAAATTGCCGGTTTGTGACACTGCCGTGGTTGCTGTTCGGATTCGTTCAACACCCAAACGAGTTCGTGGTCCCATCTGGCTTCTTGCATCCGCACGCTGGCACGCTTCGCCTGCATCTCGCACTCGTCATCAACATGGTGCTGTGTCAATCTACTGTGCGTAGCGCCTGGGCATTCCCGCTCGCCACCCGCCCCCTTAGCTACCGGCGAACTCAGGGTCCTGACAGGAAGCGCTAACTCTACGTACATATCTATTGAGATGCAGGCTAGAGCCGCTAGACGTACTGAGGGGTCAACTCGATCGGGGACTAGTCGACTAACCCCAATCAATTTACAATGTTCATACAGTATTTATTGCGAGCCTTTGTTCTCGACCATTTCTTCATCGTTCCCCGTCTCTCTCGCAACATACGGCTTTTCGCCCTCGTCACTCTTTCTTACCCACTTTCGTTCACTCGCTGCTAGCGTCTGCTCCATTGTTGTATCCACACAACACATCTCCAAAAAATGTCTTCCAAAATGTCTGATGTTGAGGCTCACTACGTCCACCCCGTTGCTCCCCGTCGTCTCAAGCTTGGAAACCCCGGCCCACTGTAAACCTTTATTTTTTAACCTTTCTCCTTGGCGACTTGGCTGATCCTTGGCGTACCGCGACAGTGGCCTCTTCTCCTTCGCATCCACGACACTTATTCTGTCGTTGTACAATGTCCACGCCCGCGGCATCGATACCCCCAATGTCGTCGTCGGTATGGCACTCTTCTGCGGTGGTCTCGCCCAGCTCCTTGCGGGTATGTGGGAGTTCGCCACGGGCAACACCTTTGGTGCTACTGGTTAGTTTATCCCTTCGGGCGATTGCTGATCAGAGCTAATTTTGTTGTGCTTTGTTTGTGGTAAATTGAACAGCGTTTACGTCTTACGGCGCGTTCTGGCTCTCCTTTGCCGCCCTCCTGATCCCCGGCTCTGGCATCGGCGAGGCCTATGCTAGCTCTGCCAATCCCGCCAAGGAGGGCGATGCCATCGCCATCTACCTCACTGCCTGGGCGATCGTCACCTTCCTCTTCTTGTACGTTCCCTTATGCAATACCCCAAGCAGCGGCTTAAAACCTTGTTTCCCTCTAGCATTGCCACTCTCCGCAAGTCCATTGGCCTGAGTCTGCTCTTCTGCTCTCTCACGGTGACGTTTGTGGTCCTTGCTATCGGTAAGTCCAATGAGTAGCGACTTCTGCTGCGTTTGTGCTACCGGGGTCGATGCTGACGACGTCTTGCGTTTGAACAGCTGATTATCGGGGGAACGACAACATCGGCAAGACGGGTGGTGCATTCGGTATCTTGACCGCGCTCATCGCATACTACTGTGGCCTCGCCGAGCTCTTGACCGAAGATGACCTGTTCACTATCCCCCTCGGCAAATACGCTTCCAAGAATGCTTGAAAGAAATAACCCCTGCCTGCTACGCGACAATCAGACCTGTTGTATTTTCGCAAATAGGTTGGGGTGTTGGATACGCGTGCCTTGTCTTTATTCTCTTTTGTTATTGTCCCGTCCCCCTGTTCGTAATATGGTACTGGAAATGCTACAATGGCCTTTGTCATACCCAATCGTTGTTCGCGTGCTGCCGTCTAAATGTAATATGCAATGAGCATAACCGAATCAACTGTTGTTTCCCGTGTTTTTCCCCTTGGCATAGTGGCGTCGCATAGGTCACTTGCCCATTGGCCGTATTGACTTTCAAATATGAAGGTGTTTATCTTGACGCTCGGCGTTCAATAGTGGTTGGGGAAGGGGAGACTACTTGCGAGGACGGGATGGCACAATCGTCATCAAATCAAAATCGTTTGAGGCAGTTTGTACCTCATCGAATATTTACTATGTACATTTCGGGATACAGAAGTTACTGAATCTCTCCTATATAGTATCTTTGTCAGAGACTTCAACTTCGGGAGGGAATGTAATTATTAAACTGCTGCAGTGATGTTTGAAGTACAGTAAGTTACGACGAAATGGGCGTTATACTGTCAGAACATTGCAATGGGACATCACTACTAGATATTGATCCCTGCCGACACTGGCTGCTGCACTGTTGTTCCTGATACCACTCCACCCTTGAAGTGGGGGTGACACCGCAACCTGTCAACATGTCAAGTCCTTGGAATTCCTGGGCGCGTCGTGAGACCGGGTTGAGGAGGTCAGCGCCCGCCGCCGCTATGTCTTGCAACACCGGCAGATGAGAACCTAGATTAGTCGCTCTGGGTTGCGGCCTCTCCCGTACTTGTTTATAGGTGTCCCTTTATGTACCAGAGTGGGTCCGTTGCGCTGCCCGGAAAGTTGGCGAGGTCAAACGACTAGTATTTGAGTGAGGAATCCATGGCGAAATTGATTTCCTTAGCGTCCGTCTCGAATTGGCTTGTAGCATACCGTTGTTCAATAGTTCCATTGTTATGCACACGGTTTTTTTTTTCGAATTCATTTGTGCGCGCCGGGGCACGAGGAGTGCCAGCATGAAGGGTCGGACTCAAGGTTGAGGTTGAGCATCGTGCTTGGACGTGTACCTTTGTTGGTAGTAATTATGCACATTGCATCTCGTGCATACGTTACACCGGTATCAAAAGATCAATTATGTGTTGCAGTGTCATAAAGTCAGGCGTCCCCATACCGGTGACCTATAGATGTAATTAATCATTGTAGAAACAAAAATGTTTTGGGGTACGGACAGGATCCCATCCGGGGATGGCAGTGAATCCATCGGTGCCGCAGCCAGGGTTAGAGCCGGACGTGATGTCGTTGATGCCATTGCGGCCGTGGCTGTACAGCAATAAATTGAGGAAGCCGAGCCTGTGCCTGCCGGTTGAAATGAGGTGGTCATTAAGCAACGAGATAATTCCCGCAACGGTCTGTACATTGGCAATCAGCTGCGTACTCGAGGAGGGAGGCGGGGAGGAAAAGACGCACTGGCGCCGCCATGCTCGTGCCGCTCGCGACACGTTGTTCAGCGTTGAGAATGTACTTGAACCGGCTCGCCTGTGCAGATATGTCGGGGATGCCGCGGCCCTGAGGGCTGCGCAGATTACAGAGTTCGAATAAGTTAGGTCGAATCACGATGGTGAACAACTTGTACGCACTTGTAGAGGCCGGCGTACTGGCTGCCGAGGTACCCGAGGAATGGGGGCACCACGCCCCCCTGGTAGATCGGGCGCGCAAAGTGCACTGAGAAGCCACCCCCGGACATGTACATCCCGACCTCGGGGTTGTAGCCCACCGTTCCACCGACACTAGTGACCCAGGGACCTGCATAACCAAGACGGTCTGGTGAGCGGCTTCCGGTGCCCGCGTGCTACATGCAGGGAAATCACAACACATACAAGACGCAGGGAACATAGGAACGAATCGGACACGTCCAGAGTTGTCCCTGCAGTATTCACTACCGCCAACGCCGTCGTCGCCGCTCGAGACGAGGATACTGACGCCACGCAAACCGAGTTGTCCGAACAGGGTGCATAAGCTCGACGCGTATTCCAGCGGGACCAACGTCTCATGATAACCATACGATATGCTGATCGTCGGCGGGATGTCCTCCTGGTGAAGGAGGTAGTTGAGCCACACGAGGTATGCGTCGTGGGGGGCTGGCCCGTTGGTCACCCACCGCATATAGCCGCCCGTGCTGTAGAAGATGTGTGGAGTAGGGTAGGTCATGGCCGCGGCGTACTGGATGTCCGCGTTCGCCTCCTTGCCGGGTCGGCTTGGGTCGAACCCGCCATCGTTGACCTGCTGGACAGTGAACGTCGCGGCTATTGCGTCCAGACGAAAGTTGATCATGAACTGCGTGAGATCTGCATAGCTCGGGTACTCATCAATGAGGCCCAAGACCCCGAGCACATTGTGACCCATCGCGGCAGGTACATAGCCTTGCGTCCTGTACAGCCAGCGCAGGAACGACGGCGTGACATCAAAATCATCGGTCCTCGGTAACACTCTCACGGGGCCCCTCGACGTCGCATTTACATCTGCTGTTGCTCCTCCTTCGCTGGGGTGCTGCCCCAATGTCTGCAGTAGCTTGCGCGGGGGGGTGAAGTCCGTTGTGGGCGCAACTGTTTGCACGTGCTCATGCAGCACCCCAGGGAGCGCGTAGCTAACAGTGCGAAGAATGACCTCAGTCGCATTTGCCCCGGTGTGCCTGTAGAGCTGGTACGAGGCGGAGAGGAGCTCGTCAGCTTGGGACACGGGCACGCTGGTGATGGTCAGCCAGCCGCCACCGTGTGACGTCGAAATGGAGGAGGAAGGTACACCATGGTGTTCAAGCCAGGAGTGAACGAGCTTGAGCGTGTCTTGGCGTGGCGCGACGAGCTCGGCCACCTGCTCCCTGGGTAGGTGTGCACCATATCTGAAACGGAGCAACGGTACAGGTAAGTACAAGGACGAGCGGAGGAGTGGTGAGGACGACGTGCCTTTCATGCCCGGGATCGCTGACTTGGTAGAGCGCTTCGATCAGGGCGTTCTCGCTGTGGGGTTTGAGGGCAATGTAGAGGTCAATGGCAGTGCCAGTAGGAGGGGGACCAAGACTCTCCCAATTGGCCGGGAGGGTACCCCACGTGTGTTTCACACGTATGTTACCCCAAAGTGATGGAAGAGACGTCGCTCTGTCGGCGAGAGGCACTATAGAAAGGACGGAGAGGAGATAGGGCCGGTGGAAGCGCATGATTATGGGGAGCGAGTCTCCGGCAGTTGAAACCACTAGAGGTCGCGAGGGCTCTAAATACACGCTGTTACCGGATATAAACAGAAACGGCTGCAACCTAGTAGACCATGGAGATAGAAGCAGGACGGAAAGACCCTATCTGGTACCAACCGGTCGCGACGCGTGGCTCTTGAGCGATGCGTACCAAACTGCAGGTCAACTTCAAGTTGAAACTGCATGGGTGTCACAGTATCTAGAGCCTCATTGGACTCGGGGCTTCCAAATGCACGTGCTTTCCTTCGCTTTCAGTCACGGTCGAGGTGTGTTGTTTGCGTGCCTAAAGGAAAGACTGGATGTCGTAATGACTCGAGGTCTTACTGGTAGGCATTAACCTTGCTGCTATCGGATTTTCGGGTGGCGGAGGGGTCCCACAGCAATAAGACCTCGCTAGGGGCCATATGGGGAAAGAGCAGCTGGGGCCTCGAAAGGGGTTTGCCTGATTTCAAGTTGGCTGCCCGCAGTGGCCGTGCTGGCTAGCTGACTACTTAAGCCGAGCAAGAAACTTCCCCATTCACGTTCACCCTACCTGCAACCAGTGTACCAGGGGTCGTGCCATGCCGTGTCATGCTATTGGCTAACTCCCCTGGTAGGTCATAAGACTGATTCAAGTTGGCACTTTAAACGGACTTGGAAGGCGCAGCGGTAGGGGTAGCGGTGGTGGGCCAGTGACCCCCTGACGAGAACTTTCACAGGTTCGAAATCGCTACTGACTGCGGACTGCCTGACATTGCCCGCCTCTGGGCATACTGTACTCGGAGACAGGTGGCAGACGGATGCACCATATGGGTCCGACAGCCCGAGTCCCCTCCACACAAAGTCATTGCCCTTTGCCTTAGCGTGCGCAAGTTACTGTACAGTAAGCACCCGCGTCCGTCACGGTTGTTGAACGTACGTTGAGCGGCATCAGCCGAAAAATTGATTGGTGGGGTAAGAAAATAATTGTGCAAGGACTGGTGATACAGTGTACGTGTAGCAACCAGATGGCCACCACATTCTCAAAATTTATTGCAGATCCGAAAATACAGCAATACAGTCAACTAAGGGGTCAACCAATATGCGTGCTTGATCTGGATCAGGGACGGATCCAGCTGCGATGACATGTCAATCTACCTCTCGGCCTGTATTTGGCATGAACGAAGAGAAAGGGACATTACCTGGAAGCACAATAGCGCGTCTTCGCACAAGACGCTCTTAAAGTTCGCCTCTCCCGGCGACTCATCCGGCAGAGGGATACCCTGGCGTGTCTCTGCCCCTGCCCTTGATCCTGCTCTACCTGCGCTCGTCATTCGTGGGGGGTACGAGTCGAGGTACAAGATGCCCTCGTCCCAGTTGGGCGGGTACGACAACGCGCGCATACCGTATGTGATCATGCGCGGCTGCATGAGGTACGGCAGCTTGCGCACCGGGGTCGCGTTGGTATCCGTGCACCACGCAGACCACGGTAACACCAGGTCCCTGGCATCCTTATTCGCTGCAAAGTGCTCAAGCAACGCGCAGGCGGGGATGTGCAACTCAAACTGCTCTTCTGCGAATTCGACTGGGCTTGTGACGACGCGCAGCACGACAAGGCGCGCGCGGGAGTCGGCATGGAAGGGCGGCGGCGGCGTATCACCGCCATCTCCCGCATGGTGCTCGTGTTGTGTCTGCTCCTGCATCCGCATGGACAATGCGTTGCGTCGGATCTGAATGTAGCGTGATGTCGTGGCACGGTGGATTGGTGGTAGCTCCAGCTGGAAGCGCCGGTGCCCTGCATCCGCTTTCGTTGCCAGCTCGGTCCCACAGCGCAGATCGTATACGTATATGCTGTCCTTTGAGGAGTCCCCATACAGAATGTGGTGTTCGTCGAGAAAATCAAACGACGAGAAAGATACATCTTCGGAAATCTTCGAAGAATGAATGAATGAGCGAGGTAAGCTCGACATCAGACGGGGGAATTTTCCAAAATCGCTTGGTCCCGTACCTGATCGGAGACTATCACCCCCGTCTTCCAGTTCCAGACAGATATGAAGTATATGCGCGTGCCAGCAGCGACGTAATCCCCACACACACACAGATTGAAGACATCGAAGGACCGATTCAGGTTACCTTTCCACATCTTAAAACTACCCGAATGACCATCGACCAACGGGTGCACAACGTCAGTCGACAGCGTGCGCACACAAAGCGTACGATTCCTACCGAGAGACAAAGTAGAAACAATGTAAGCTTCCTATCACACCAGGCAGCCGAGGAGAAAGAGCCACCCACAATACGTAAATGAGCAAATCCTGCGCCGCATCGATGCACAGATCGCCCGCATTGGCGGGCAGCCAGAGCATCCACTGAGAGCCTTTGATTCGGCGTAGCGGGGACGGGACGCGGATGACGAGCAAATCGAGGTGGACCCCAACGGGGGCCCCGTGCTCGCACCCTGTGCCGTTGCACGTCCTAGTAAAGACAAGAAAATTGCCCGACACGGCCGCCGGCGTGCTCCACCCTACGAGCGATGTCGCCCACTCGGGCCGCACACTGTGAAGGCGTCGCCAGGCGGCCGCATGGGCGGTCAACAGCTCGAGCTTCTCGGCCGTGGTCATGCGGCAGCGCGGCTCGTCACACATCCCGTTTTCGCTCAGGGCGAGTTTGTAGCGCAGGCCCGCCGAACCTTCGATCACGTTTCTGAAAGTGCGACAAGCCTAACAAAAGAAAGAAAGCAGACGAGGCGGGAGGTGATTCGAGATGCCGTTATTGTTGCCGTTGCCATCGATGGACAATGAGCACGGTCATGAAACATGGGCAAAGGGAAAGACGGACCCGTTGACATGCAAACACGCCTCTGACATCGCACCACTCCAAAATTTTGACGATAATCTCCTCTGGGAGAGCGTCAAAATGCGATGCATTAGGAGGGTAAACCGGGGTTAACACCAGGCGTGTGGTAGTCGGAGGAATGATCGAGCAAGAACGAGACAGAAGGGTGGCCATTGGCTTCCTATCAAGGGGCGAGGCCGTGAGGACCAACTCAGTTCTCAGGACAGATAACCCACTACTGTACTGTAACAGGCAGTTTCGTATCTCTGTATCACTATCACGTGTCAGGGACGATTGTGAGTCGCGGTGTAGAAGTTGCGAGCAAGGCTGCTCCAACTATAATATAACGGTTTTCCCAGCCACTCTCATCCACATATCAATTGCAGTCAGTCACCGCCATGTCTCAGAGTCGAGCTCAGACGCATCCTGTTCTTGATCTCGCTAGTATTACTTCCTCTTCTAATTTCCAAGCTATCTTCTGTGATTCCTGGAAAGAATATGAGCAGAAAACAAAGAAAAATCTCCTTGTGCATCCCTTGACATCTCGGTTGCAATCCTGCAATTCTCCCACTGACATCCTAGCCGTGCTCTATGACCAAGTCCCAGGATTTGACCCATCTAGGCGCACTGAAGATAGGTTCACAAAATTGTTGGGCCCGACTGTTAATGTCCTATATGCGTTTGCTACGACCCTCAATGAGGGTGTCGGACTGGTGAACTTGGACTGGTTGACCTTTCTACGATCTAATTTCTGATATCGTGTTTCTAGGTATTCTCACCGGCGAAAGTAATTTTTGCTGGTGCTGGCGTCCTCCTCTTGGTCAGTAGATTCTTTCTTCCCAACTGTTCAAATACTGATCTCTCGCAGGCCGCCAAGGACGCCGTTGCGAGCCGGGAAGCGCTCATAGACATGTTCGAGCAAATCGAAAGCTTCTTCAAACGGCTCGAGACGTATACGGAGGTGCCAACAACAGAATCAATGAGGGATATAATCGTAAAAATCATGGTCGAGGTCCTTGATATTCTTGCGATTTCCACAAAGGAGATAAAGCAGGGACGAACCAGTGAGTTGGCACTTCATGACGCATCGCTCAGTGCTGATCTGTAGTCAGAGAAATATTTTAGGAAGCTAATTGGAAGGACCGATATTGAGGACGCGCTGAAGGGGCTCAATAAATTGACACAGGAAGAGGCCCGGATGGCGATTGCCCAGGTCTTGAAGGTCACGCACCATGTCGACGACGGAGTAAAGAATGTCGGTGATATAGTTGGGCTCATCGGCACCAAAATGAACGACGTCGACGACAAGGTCAAGGTCATTATTGAGGGTGCGTTGAGTACCTAATCTACTCACAATCTCTGTTCTAAAACTCATTTATATCACAAGAGGGTGTGGTAAAGGAGACGACCACGGAAACAAGAGCCCTAGTGCAACATACGGCGAACAATATTGAAGAAACTAAGCGTTCGTGATTCATTAGTCCCGCTGCTCTTAGTTGCAAAGGCTGAAGTGGAAGCAACAGGGACCCAATTGCGACAGGAACTTCGAAAAAGGGTCTCTCCACCGGACCCGTCCACGAACCACAACATCGCATGCGAAGCCTCTCACAAGCAAACCGCAGAGTGGTTCTTTCAAGGGAATAAATGAATGAATGGAAGTCCACCGGTTCCCTATTGTGGATCCACGGCAAACGTACGCTCTTTCTTCCTCCTTCCCAGGCGTTTGCCTTATGGTGCCGTCTTTTCATAGCGGGAGCGGGCAAGAGCATACTTTGGTTCGTTGCTTCAAAACTAGTTTCAAATCTCGAAGGCACTCATTTTCGCCTAGTTCCTCGATCATCCAAGATGCCATTGCCTTGCGTGAAGCCGGACTGGCGTCAGTCGCATACTTCTACTTTGATTTTCGGGACACAGACAAGCAATCTCGACGCGACCTTCTCCTCTCTCTTGTCTACCAGCTCTCCGCCCGGTCTGACCCGTGTTGTGAGATACTCTTCCGTCTTTATGTTATACACGACAATGGCGCGGAAAAACCCGGCGATGGGGTTTTGGTGGGATGCCTGAAGGAGATGCTAGCGGTGCCGGTGCAGAGCCCAACATATCTCATCATCGATGCACTCGACGAATGTCCCATCACCTCCGGGATCCCGTCCGCGCGCGCACGAGTCATTGAACTCGTGAAAGAATTACTTGGTCACGTCTACTGAATCTCCGCGTTTGCATCACCAGTCGACCCGAGACGGACATCAAAGCGGCGCTTGGGCCGCTGGCGTCGCATTCGGTCTCCCTTCATGACGAGATCGGGCAAGACAAGGATATTGCGGATTACATCAAATCTGTTGTTTACTCGGACTCGGATACGATAATGAGTAGGTGGAGGGAAGATGAAAAAAAGGTTGTTATTGAGACGCTCTCTGAGAGAGCCGACGGAATGTAATGATATTCTGTACGTCTCTGACGGGTTACTGACGATGTCGAATAGGTTTCGTTGGGTTTTCTGTCAACTGGAGGCACTGCAGGATTGTCTGCCAGCGAGTGTCCGGCGCACCCTCAAGAGGAGTTACCCGAATCACTGGAAGAGACGTACGAGCGGATTCTGAAGGAAATCAAGAGACCGAGTAGAGACCACGCGCATCGCCTCTTGCAGTGCCTCACAGTAGCCATCCGCCGCTCCGTGTCGATGAGCTCGCTGAATTGCTTGCGTACGACTTCGATGCGGCCGAGGGAGGGATCCCGAAGGTGGACCAGAATTGGCGGTGGAAAGACCACGAACGAGCTGTGCTATCGACTTGCTCAAGTTTGATCGCTGTCGTTGAGGACGGTGATTCCCGAGTGGTGCAGTTTTCCCACTTTTCGGTAAAGGAATTCCTGACTTCGGACCGCCTCGCCACTTCGGGTGGAGATGCTGCTCACTACCATATTCCCCTTGGACCCGCCTATACTCTCCTCGTACGAGCTTGTCTTGGTACCCTGCTATCTTTGGACGACGAGGACGGTAGATCTAATTCCGCAGATCGTGATGGGATCGGCTTCCCTCTGGCCCATTACGCTGCTCAACACTGGGTGGCTCATGCCCAGGTCGACAAGGCATCATCACGAGTACAAGGAGGGATGCAACAACTCTTTGACCCAAGCAAGCCACACTTCACTACGTGGGTTCGGCTGCACGATGTCGAACACCCGGTCTGGAGGTCCGACCCCATAACGGAGCATATGGCGACGCCACTGTACTATGCCGCCTTGTGCGGATTCCATAGGCTCGTGGAACACCTTCTCATCGCGGACCCTCAGCATGTCAACGCTTATGGTGGTTGCCGTGGAGCTGCACTACACACAGCGTCGGCGCGGAATCATGTCGAAGTAGCGCAGGTCCTGCTTGAACGCGGTGGTGACGTGGACGTTAGAGGCGCGTTCCAGCGGTCACCGCTGCATTTTGCGGCAATAGAGCGATGCCTTGACATGGGGCGGTTGTTACTTGATCACGGTGCTGGCGTGGATTCCCCCCAAGTTGACCTTCGGACCCCACTGCATCATGCCACATGGAACGGATACGCTGACGTTTCTCAGATGCTACTCGAACACAAGGCAAACATCAATTCTCAGGGCAACGACGGCCGGGTTCCATTGCACCGAGTATCTGAGAATTCAAACGAAAAAGGTGACTATTCTGGTGTTGTTACTGGAGCACGACGCAGATGTGGACGTAAAGGACAATAGAGATGCAACACCGCCGCACTTGGCATCATACAGAGAGAAAACAGAGATCGTGCGCCTGCTACTCGACCATGGCGCGGATATGAACGCAAACGACAAGGAGGGAAGGACCCCGTTCCAGGTGGCGTTGGCCCGTGGAAAGGACAAGATTGCACAGATGTCGACTGAACACGGCATACAACTACGTGAAGAGCAATAGTTACGCTTCGAATAGCGAGAGATTTGTGTTAGTTTCAGTAATCCCTTCAGATATTTACGTAACCAACTTTCTTTTCTGCAGACCAACCGACAAGGTACTGTATACTGTACCTCGTACGATTCGAACACTCACGCACCATATAGTGCACGTGCACGTCTATCCTCGGGTCCATCGCCGCCTACATAGCTCCTCTTTCTCTTCCACTTGTCTTTAACCCCAAAAATACCAAGGGATCTAGCCAGTCTAAGGCAAAGCGAGGAACGAACGGTGCCTTAGAACAGTCTTTGAGTGAGCGGGCGAAGCGGCAACTATCACGGTTCTGCGTTATTTGAGTGTTCGATACGTTCGATCCCGGAGTTCCCCGGAGTGTCTGAGCTTTCCTTTCATCCACACGCTTCCTGCCCCTTTCGATCGTGAAGCTCAGATTTACGACTGCATTGTTTCGTAAGTAGAACCCTTACGGCCCTGGAAACCTTCACAGTCCTCTCTCGTCGCGTTTCCTGTACACTTTAGCAGGAGACACACCGGGAGACCTAAGGCGATTGTCGGCCCAAGTACCTTAGCACGCTCTGGAGGGCCTTTCACAGCGCTGCGTTCCTCTTCCGTATCTGCTCGTACGGGACGCGCGCACCTTTGGGATGGCACAAGGACTGGAAGAGACACTAGCCATCACTCCGAGTCATTGACAACAGGAGGTTGCTCAAAAAGGAAGAATTGGTATGGCCGCCGGAATCACTGGTTGGAACCAAGAAAATGGGGCCCCATTTGATTGATGATGAAACTGTCAGGTGCATCGACGCCTTGAGCTTCCACTTGCCGGAGTTACTGAGGCGCGGTCTCGCGGTCCCTAACCCAGGAGCGCCCTCTGCGCACGTTCGCCGCTGCTTCTTTGATCGTGACTTGCCATTTGCAGGTCTTTGCGCCCTACCCCCATTTAGCCTCACTTGTTTTGTTCCCCGCGCGAGCACGGGTCCTTCCAAAAATAATTGTGTTCACGCGAACGTGCCAAGGTCCCACTACTGTACAGTAGGACGAAAGGGCGCGTCACCAAATTTCCACGGTGCTGACTCTGCGTGTTGCATATGGAACAGGTGAGCGCTTGGCTGTACTAGGACTTGCAACGTCATTCCGTGCCAGTGGCTCCTTTAGCTTACCCGGTGGTCAACACTCGCTATAAGGGAAGCCCAACACAATGTGTGGGGGTATTCCGTGACAATTATCACGTACAGCGACCACCTTCTGTACCACGGATGAGATCCATCACACGGCTTGTATCGCCCCGCCCACCTGTTCGTTGGGCACCCGAAGATCAGTCGCGGATCATATAGATGGATACACATGCCAGTGCCGCCTCTCTGGCGCCTTCGAAATTCTCCACCCTCACACACAGGCACACCATAGTGGGCAAAATTGGCTCTTCGGACTATCGACTAACTCAGGAGCCTACAGCACACATCGTTCTCGTAGCCACTCGGACAACAAGACAAGATAACACGCGATTCATTCGGAGTTTGGGTCATTGGAATTCGATTCAGCACTTGCACTGGCCAGCCTGGCACTGACAACTGTTTTACCTGTCAGCAGGCTGGTTAGAACGAGTGGACTGCTAGTACTTACGAAGAACCGCAGCTGCACGAGGAGGAGCCGCAGTTCTCGTGCTCATTGACGGGGATCGAGTTGACCTGAGAGAACATGTGAGATCACCGAACGGCAAAGCAAGGAGGGTGGCTACACACAGGGGACATGGTAAAGTTTGGGTGCTAGGATGGGTTCAAGAGAGAGAATTGGGTGGCTAACAGTGCGAACACCTGACTATTTATCCCCTGCGGAGAGTATGTGTGTATATTTGGCCTCGATGGTTTTATCATTAACCACACGATCGTCGATACTGTACAGGTGCCTTGCCGCATTCATACAAACCCCCGACCCGACTCAGTCGTCCCCTCCAATAATAGAGTGTGTAGACAACTGTGGACATTGAGTTCACGATAATGCCGCAAACTTGCACATGTGCCCTCTACGTATCTCCTTCTAGATCTTTCCGTGTCCATTCAATTCAGAGGGTGGATAACAACTTATATGGACTCGACCACACAGATGCTCGGTTCATATACACGTACTTTATCGTGGCATGGTCAGTGATCCGAGGGCTGCAGTGTGGCCAAGATGCGCAACTGAGATTGGGGGATGCCTTCCTAGGCTGAGATCCCGTAAGGTCGGATCTTACGTACGTATTGCAGGGGCAGGAGGACCCCCAAACTTTACATTCGAAATACGTAGTAAGGGGGTGTCCCCCCGCCACAGCTGAGAAAGAAGCTCTCCTGCGACTACGCGCGCATTCCGAGTTTCACTGGCTAAGTAGCGGGCTCCTGAACAACAACACGAGAAGAGAACAGTACTCTATTGGGAGGGACAGCCAACTGTGAGGCAATTTTGCCAACCTTTCCGGGAGAATTTCACAAGAATTGGAAAGTTTGTGCCATGTGAATCAGTCACGTATCGTGAGCGCGTGAGCATTCCTGTGGATTTTACATGTGGAAGAACTGCAGTAATGTTCTGATTTAATTTGAGCCCGTACGCTTCCGTGGTTTGCTTTTTGACGCATCGAGTTCAGTTTGGTTACTCTGGTACCATGGCCCGGGGCCCTCAGCTAGACACACCCAGGCCAGGGCGATGTTTTGCGGGGGCGTCTTGACTGCAAATATACAGTACCGTCACTCTGGATCATATTATAGTGTGCCGCTGGGTTGCGCTAGCCTTATCGCGGACGCTAGATGGGTTGAACACATCATCATACGTGGGCTTCTAACCGTGACAGAGATCATATCTGTGCCATGCCGCGAAGACCCGGGCCAGCACGGGGGCATAGTACATCCCCGGGTATAGAGTAGCAAACTCGGACGTCCGTCCCTCCGAGAGTGAACGCGTCGGCAATAGAGAATACTGTATGCTGCAACGCGCGCGTGTTGGTTGAGGGGGTCAGTTGCGAGAGACCGGAATTATTACGTATTTAATAACATTAATTTCCAGCACTGTCCCTGCCAAGGCCAAGGCTGCCCAGCCTGAGCGACCCTTGAGCCATCTTCCCCTCACTCTCATACAACATCAGTGCCACATCCCGTGCACAAACCATTTACTGAGCACGTTTTACACTCCTGAAGCCAGACATGCTCTCGATTGTCTCTCAGAAGGTGCTGCCTCAGCCCCCGTCGGCCAACAAGAAAAGGCAGTATGAGATGCACAACGAACTCGGAACTGGGACATTTGGGAGGGTCGTGGTACGTGCACCCCGAGATTCGTACCCACTCCCAGTATCACTGACCCCATATACGGTAGCGTGCGACTTGGCACGTTCCGGCTGAGCAGGTTAGCATCGCCGAGCGTGGTGCAGCCGGCGCTTCTGCCTCACAGAACGGCAATCCCTCTCCCACGTCTCCCAGCATCAAGTCCTCTGCTACGGGGTCCTCACCGACGACCCGCGGCTCTGGAGAACCATCGCTGGGAGTCACTCATGAGGTCGCATTGAAGATTATCCCTAAGAAGAAGGTCAAGGGCAATGAGGCGAGCGTCTGGGGCGAGATGGAGGTCCTCAAGGGACTCGATCATCCGAACATCGTTCGTTTCCGTTTTTTTTTGGCTCCCCCTCCTACCCCCTGCTTTTGGCTCAATTGTCCACGCTCTCCTAGGTGAAATTTTACGAGTGGTTTGAGTCCCGGAACAAGTACTACCTCTCTTTCGAGCTCGCAGTTGGAGGCGAGCTCTTTGAGCGTATGAGCAAGCGTGGCAGGTTCACAGAGCAAGATGCCGTCACGGTGCTTCGGTGCGCGCCCCCTCACTTCTTCGCAGCGGTCACGCCCATGTAACGAGCACCTTCTTTCTAGTTCCATACTGTCCGGTGTGAGGTACTTGCACGAAAACGATATCGTGCACCGAGATCTTAAGTACGTCATTTTGTCCGTTTTTTTCCCGTCAAATGATTCACGATGGGCATCTTGGTAGACCAGAGAACATCTTGTTCCGCACCAAGGACCCATCATCAGACATTGTCATCGCTGACTTTGGCATGTGCGTCGTTAAGTTCATTTTATGAAATAGAATCTGACAACGTGCACATCGCGCAGCGCCAAGCATTTGCATTCCTCTGAAGAGCAGCTCATGTCTCTTGCTGGAAGCTTCGGCTATGTGGCGCCAGAAGTGCTTAATCACAAGGGTCACGGAAAGCCCGTCGACCTCTGGGCAATCGGGTGCGTATATATTCCCCCCTGGTGACGCGCGATGCTGATTCGTCGCCCCTTTCTCATCGGCAGGATCATCACCTACGTACTTCTCTGCGGATACTCCCCATTCCGCTCGGATGATATGAAGGAGCTCGTACGACAGACGACGGAAGCCAAGATCATCTTCCACGACCGATATTGGAACAACGTGTCCGAAGAAGGTAACGTTTCCCCCGCGTCACTGCAATGTCGGGCGGCTCCGTGTCTCACGCCATCGCGCCACGTTCACAGCAAAAGGATTCATTCGCGCCCTGCTGGACCCCGATCCTGCGCGGCGCCTCACGGCCGAGCAGGCGCTCGCCCACACGTGGCTCACGACCTACGCGCCCTCGACCGAGCACGACCTCTCAGGTCTCCGCGAGAACTTCGACCCTCGCGCACGCTGGCGCAACGCGATCGGCGCCGCGCGGGCGCTATCACGGCTCTCGAATCGGAGCCGGAGCGATGACGACGACGACGACGACGACGACGACGACGACGCAGACGGCTCCTGGTACGCAGGCGGCAGCGCGAATGGCGCGGAGTCCCGGCCGTCGACGTTCCTGAGCGTGCCGTCGTCGAGTGGAAGCCGCAAATCGCTCGGCGCCGGCGCCGGCGGTATCGCGGCGACGACGGCATCCTCCTCCTCCTCCTCCTCGCTATTGCCATCGCCATCGCTATCGCTGCCGGACCCTGCCGGGGCTGGGGACGCGACGGGGGCCGAGACGCCCGTGCGGACGACGTCTCACCCAGACAAGACGGAGGAAGTGGAAGTGGAGCGGCGCATCCCTGGGTCATTCCACTATGAGCCTACTGGCGACGCGAATGCTGTCAGCCCCATCGACGTGGTTGGCGTGCTCGGGAGCTTATGGCGGCGCTTTCGTCTGAGGTGATGAATTTGGCCGGCTGCACCTGCGCCACCTACCTCTCGACGAAAGTCCTCCTACTGCCACCCGTTTCCTTCATTTATTTCGATTATTTAGCTATCTTTTTTTGCTAGACTTCCTCTCTTACCTTGTCCAAGTCGCTGATGGTCATAATCGGTGCTTTGTACGGACCTTACTTGTATATTATTTGTGTTGTAATGTACTATTTTAGTGCAGGTCTACGTTACCACCCTTTTGATGACTCGAATACAATAGGACTCGGTTAGGCAAAGCAGGGACACGGCTCGACTCGAAACATCGAACAAATTCGGTACCTGCACATACTGTATTTCGCACTCCTAAGTCCGTTCATGCGTATGTGGTATTAGTCGTCGGGTACTACTGTATATACGTACGATAATAATACTGTCGCCACGTTGTAATGTAGGGTGCGGCGATCATTCTTTTATTAGCAGCTTCCATCAAGCCATCCACACAGAGCAAAAAAATAAAGCAAAAAGAGGGATTCAGAAAGAACACACAAACAACCTTTTCACACCGCCATTATCATGGTCCATGCGCTGTGGTAGGCGTGTAAGCACCCCGTGGCGGAAATGAACAACGGGGTTCCTACGCACCTCGCATACAAGCAACCCGTCCTGGCAAAGCGAAGTTGAGATCATGACCGGATCGACGCCGTGTAATTCCACCGGCAGTGGCACCTCGATGGCCGCGTAGAGCGACGACGACGGCGGCGGCGACGATCCGTTACCAGCACGGCTCTTTGCGATCCGCGTCGCGCGGCCCGCATGGAAGTCCAGGACGCGGATGACGGCGGGGCCACCGTCGGGGCACGCGATGGGCTTGCGCACGACGTGGCGCAGGCCGCACACGCGCGATATGTACGGAAGCCGGCGTTCAGAGTCGAGGCGCTTCGTGAGGAGGGCGCCGCGCGGGCCCCACTGCTCCCACGGGAAGACGAGCGGCGTGGCGGGTGGCGGCGATTGGCCCGCGCGCGCAATGCGCCGCAGGATCGTGCGCGCGGGGATGCAGAGGCTCATTAGGGGGTCGGGCCCCTCCGGAGAAGACGCGTGCCTGCGGCTGGCCATCTCGATCATGAAGAGCTGGTCTGTGGGGTCGTTGTCGAAGTAGTGATGGTAGTGCCGCACGTTGCCGGGGTCGGGGGGCCCATCGCTGTACAGAGGGACGATGCTGCGATGCGTGTGGATTTCCCAGTGGTGGCTGCGCTTGAGCGTTTTGGGGATGCGGAACAGGTACGTCCGCACGGTGTCGATCGGGCCGTCGTCGAGCAGGCGCTGGTGGTCCAGCGCGCACACGAGCAGGTCTCTTGGCTGCGACGCGTTCGACCAGAGGAAGCCAGCGACGATGTGGTGTTGGTTGAGGAAGCTGAACGTCGGCCTGAGGCCCATCACCGGTGTCGGCAGGCGCTTTGGTCCACGGCGCGCGGAAGCAGATCGAGCAAAAACGTTAGTCAGGGCAATGGCAATTTTGTGTCCAACACTCACCGCGTCCACCTTGCACTCGCCCGTTTTCCAGTTCCACAGGACGAGATGCGTGGATTTGTCTGACAGGCCGTACGCGACGGCGCCGATGTAGTCCCCGTACAGTCCAGAGCCTGCCAGGCTTATCGCCCGTCCTGCTGGCACCTCAATGATGCCGTCGTTCGCGGCAAGCGGATGCGGACCACCCGTGCTCAGGCTAAACATGCGGTACATGGTCGTATAATTAGTTGCTCTGCGAGTTGTGAGTACTCCGGCACGGAAGAAAACGAAAAGACGCACAAGGCATCAGGCTCGAGGAAGACGAGTAAATCCTGAGACACGTCCATGAGCGTGTCGTGCATAATCGTGAGCTGGAACTGGAGCTCCCATTGCCGGGCCTCGGTACCTCGGAGGGCGGACGGAAACTGCTGAATGAGCAGCCTGAAGCCGCTGACGGGCCCGGGACCGAAGAGCATGAACGCCATCGTGCTGCCCGACATGGCCACCGGGTGGAACAAACCAGTGAGAGGAATTAAGCGCGTTTCCGTCCAGGCGAGCTGCCCCCACGCGGCGTCGTATGTGAGCAGCCGTTTCAGCTGCACTTCGTGGTCCACGTCCTCGCGTGGGCCGTCGCGCATGCCGCACGAGAAGAGTGTGATCTTGTACTGCAGCTGCATGCTGTGAGAGATCGCCTGTCGCAAGCCACGACATGTCTGCAAAAGAAAACCAAAGCGCGCAAGATGCAAAGCAACAACGACGGGAAGCACGAGGAAGAAAGGGAAAAGGGCGCACACAAAGCCATTCAGTCTCTTTACAGCCCGAATAAATGGGGACATCGTACGTACCTGATTGCAAGCGGCAATTGAAGAACCATCAAGGTACAGTAGAATGGCTATCAGAAGTTCCTCGGGCAGCCTGTCAATGGGGAAGAGGGCAACGCCGTTGGGCGGCGGGCGTGCAGACGGTGGCTTCTCGCTCGACAGTACGTCTTGGAAGAGCTCTGACACGACCGTTCTTAGCTTGCGTTGTGCGTGGGCGGTGAGGTCAAGGGTGAGGTCATGGGCAGAGCGTGCCTTTCGCACGAGGAGCGAGCTCAGCATCGGTCCGTCCTGCGGGTCCAACAAGCGCGACGAACTCCCTCGTGTGAGATGGATAGGAGGAGCGGATTTTAACAGCAGAGTCATCCACGTCAGGCCCTCCCAACTCGCAGTCTTTGAGGGAGAGAGACGACAGGCCCCCCCCTCGAAGCGAGCGCCCTCAACTCTTTGCCCGCAACTCCTCCGTCCGAACTAAGGGCTATTTCAATTTGGCCAAGCTTGGTTTGACCCAATCGTGACCGAGCGGCCACGACGCCATGCTGCCCAACTTGGATAATTTGACAGCGCCTTGCTTTTGCACCTTGGCTCCCCGCGCCTCCATTTTCTTTTTTTCCCTGGTTTTATTGGTTTTTCTGTCAATTTTTCTTTAGACCCCGCATTTGTTGCCATGTTAGAACGAGCGAGCGAGGAGAAAGATTACCGTCAGCGCACCGCTAAAACGTGGATCTGGCCATGCACGCGTTTCGGGCGTACCCCGTCGTTGGTCGTTCAAACGTAATTTACAGACTAACGCCCCCGATATGGAGGAGACTTGCAACGTCAATCGGACGCGAATCGCTGCCATAAACACACTGTCATCCTTTTCTCTGCTGCGGCCTGCAGCTTGACTCCCCGACCCCGACTCGAGACAGACCCGTCAAAGACGACTCGAATCGACGTCCGTCGCGACCGGGCCTAGCAACACGTGACATGCATTTGCACCCACCTCGATACAGTATATCCAATCAGCTCTCTGCATTTGTCCTGTACTTTTGCCCAGACGCCGCACAAGGCGTGATACCCAGCAGATTGACAAATACCGCATTTGATTCCAAGCTCCACAGTAAATTATATCTAATGCCTCTCATGCGTAAATGCCAGAGGATAGCCGTGTGGTGATGCCCCCGGGTATCGCGGAATGCTAGGGTGTTCATAATACTTGAAACATGGGTGATCATACAATCGTCGACTTGGTGGTGCACGGTCCAGCGCTCCATACATTACGAGATGAGCGCTGAGCACTAGACGAGTCGGTCGTCAGCTATCCCCTACGACCAATCCGCCCAGGCGCCCGTACCTCATACAAATTCCGCCATTCCTCAAAATTAGAATGTGTATGCGACGACTCTGCTGACCTCGAACCCGTCTGGAGCATACTGCGCAATGAAAATACCAAGCACGGAATGATACCCGCTCCGCCGATCAGTAAAGTCCGATAACACACGAACACGAGATGTGCCAAAGGGGAAAAAGGAGTCAAAGTCAAACCCCAACTCTCCACTCACCTCGAAGGCTACCAACGCGTCCTCGCACAACATTATCCATGGGCTCTCAGACGTCTCTTGCAGCTCACAAGGTAGGGGCACCTCCTTCGTGATGCACATCGATGGGGGGCGTGCGCCTAGCGCACCACGCGTGCCCAGCAAGATCTCAGAGAACGTGCTCAACGCACGCGCACGCATCCCAGTCCCTCCGCCACCGCCAAGGCCCACACTGCGCGCGACACGCCCGGGGTGGTAGTCCGCCACGACGACGGAACGGTTGCACAGCGACGCGCCGAGCACCCGCATGCCGCACACGCGCGGCCGGCGCACGATGTACGGCTGGTCCGGGGCGCGCACGAGATGTGCGCCGTGTGGGCCCCACGCTTCCCATGGCACGTCGAGAGGCTTTTGGCCCGAGATGGACGTAGACACGGACGCGGACGCAGCGACGGGGGGATGCGCGGCGATGTAGGCGAGGAAGGTGCGCGCGGGCGTGTATAGCTCGGCTGTCTCCTCCATGCCCTGCATCCAGTTGTTGTCCGTCACCTCAAGCGCGATGATGCGGTCCTTCGGGTCTGTGTGGAAGTATCCGGATGGGGAAGAGGAAGACGCCGTGGGCGAGGAGAAGGAGGCCGTATTGGCGTTGATGCGCGCTTGGCGGAAGGTGGTGATGCCGGTGCGCACGGGGAGGGATATACGGAAACAGTACGGGATCGTCGCGACTTGGTTTATAAAGAGGGTGACAGAGGGATCAAAGTCGTATACGAGGAGCATGAGCTCGTAATTCTGCCCGGGCTTGAGCGCAGAGTCGACTGCCGAAGCCGGTATGAGAATATGTGTCTCATCGAGGAAGCTAATATCGCGTCCGATGCGCGCAAACAGTGGCCGCTAAAAAAGGGGCATTACAATGGGGAAAGAGCCAAAAGGGGGAGAGCGTACGATAATTGCCACCTGAATTCCTGTCTTCCAATTCCAGACAACGACCGTTCCTTTGATGGTCAGAGCAGCAGAATGCTCATGTACAATGGCTGCCACGTGGTCACAGCAGATGACCGGTATTTCCGTCAGTAAATCTGAAGAAGCTATTCCCAGATCAAATGAGCCAGAATGAAGAACTGATGGGTGGACTTTTCCAGACGACAACGTTCGCACGTGAAAGTTGTTAGATCTGCGTGGGAGGTTGTGGTCGCATGACTGGACACGCGGGCATCTGGCGTACCTCTGGAACAGAAGGAGGTCCTGGGCCGAGTCAATGCAGACGTTGGACATCTCGCCGAGGCCGTTCAATTCCCAGTTCTCACCGGGTATTCCTCTCAGTCTCGACGGGACACGCAGGAGAAAGAGCCGGTCGCCGTATTCAGGGTCGCCCGAATCGCCGTCGGACTGCTTCAGAAAGGCGAGCACTCCGCCGGAGCTGGTGGTGGGGAGATCGCGGGCAGCCAACTGCGATATGGTGTTGCCATCGGACCACGCGACCTCTCGCCAAGCGGCCTCATGTTCGCGCAGTTGTTGCAGTCGTTCGGAGGTTCTCTCGTAGACGATGGCCGATAGGCCATCCCGCATGCCACATTCTGCCAGCGAGATGATATACTGCAAGGGAACAGAGTCCTTAATTATGGCATTGAGCGTACGGCAAACCTGTGTGAATCGGGGTGAGATAAGAGGACTGATTGAAAGGCGCTGATTACGCACTCTCTGACAGGTCAGGAGCATGTTGTGATCACCCTTTACCATAATTTCAATAATGAGCTCTTCTGGGAGCGATAGAATGGTCGACATGGTAGTAACACGGAGAGTTCAACGAGGGGCACATTTGGATTCCTGGCCTGCGCCACCGTCACTCATTCTCATATGAAGAATCCGACTCGGAGTCGTGTCGTGGCTGCAGTCTGGAATCGTCATTGCTGTCGTCAGAGTAACTGACCATTGAGTTGTCGCTTTGTTGATCGATCATCGTGCATCATCCATGTGAAATCCGTATTGAGTAACTTCCGGTAAGCCACGTAATAGTGCAGCTGCCACTGGTGGGGGAGCACTGAGCAAGTCCGCGGCATGGTGTTTCAGCCCAGCTGTTCCTCTTCCAGCTGCCCTCCACGCGGTGCTAGGCGTTCGAGTTCGAGTTCGACATCGCGTGCAATCTGCTGGTCTTATGTGCGACGCGACCGTCGACAGTGAGTCGCGAATATGCCTCTTGTCCAGTTTGCCATATGTGAATATGAAATTATTACCCCCGGGATACGGCCCGAAAACCGTTCAGCAAAGTTTGAAGATCCTCGGCAGCTGTCTCAGGTTCGCTCTCGTCGGGAATGGCGGGCACGGTTTCGTCCTGCTCATGGGGAATTGGTGCTGGCGCTCGCGTAGCCGAGTTGTTGCACGTCTTCTCCTCTCTGCCCCCGCCTCGCCTTGTCTCCCAAACCAGCCACCTGTGACTCGCACTAGACGACGCCTACATGGTCTTGGCCGCGGCGAACCCCCTTCCAGCAAAAGCACTGACCCGTGTCGATCTGAATCGGGCTCCCTGCGGCCTTTGCGGCGCACAGCGTCCGGCGTCGCGAAGTGGCATCCACGCCGGAAGAACCCGCAACACCCTCACCCGGGGGCACAGCAAGCAACCACTCCGAGTTCTCTGCGTTGGCGCTGGCGCGTGGAAATGCGCGTCTCGCTTTCGGGCGGATTTCCGAACCGGTCGTATAGGGTTCCGGCACGGGCACCGAGGAGACGGAAGAGGGCAGTAACGCGCACGCGCACATCCGCGCCGAGGAGGCGTCGCTAGACAAGCACTGTGCGGAAATCGCATTCGGCTTCGTGGATCAACTGACTGTTTGTCTTTCGGAATGAGGGGACACGGAGCAGGACAATATGTTTTCGCGTTCTGACTTCTCTCGCAGCGGCTCCAGCCCGTATTGTCTTCGCACTACCCCCGGCTCGGGCAGTGCTGTAGGGCAATGTTACAACTTGAATAGACGCTCTCCGGAGTCTCCAACGCTGTGATTGGCTAATGATATCTAGTGTTGGTTATGCTATCGGTATACGACCGTGCAAATTACAGCTACAGCAGTTGTCACACACCAGCGCAGAGACTGACTCAGAACTGCCGTTGCCTACACCTGAGAGTACAGTAACACTACATGGTGTTTCGTGGCAAGCAGCCTATCGATAAAGGATGTGCCTTGCCGTTCGCGATGGCCAATACAGTAAGTTAAGTTAAGTGCACTTGCAACCTTCGGCGTCCTCCGCAGAGATAACCGATATGCTCAAGGATACTGTGTTTGAACTTTGCAGTTGCTGTGACGCCACCAAAGCTAGCCGGTCTACAGTAAGGCAGAGCGAGGAACGAGTGGTGCCTTACATGTAGAACATTCTTTGAGTGAGCGGGCGAAGCGGCACGTGCTCATTCCTCTTTGCATGCCGCCACCTGCCCGCCCTGCTTTTCAACCAGTCTGAAAAACCGGGATTACTTTCGTTTTTTGTCCGTCCACCACACCCTTTTACAAATGGATCGATGATGAGGTCCTTTATGCCCACTGGCGCTCATCCAGTCGCTCCGGGAGGGTCCTACCCACCCGTCACGACCTCGCCTCGGCCACAAGTACTCTCATTTTCGATCGAGAAGCGCTTCGCGCTTTCGCCCAATCTCTCGTGCTTTCTCTTTCTCGTACCGCCTGGACTGTCATACCATTTGATACCCACACGTAACCTTTTCTCGTTGTTTTGAGAAATATAACCTATCATAGTATCGCTGTCCCACCGGCAGCTCCATCCACCCCGTGCTGCGCCTCTCCAGCCTTCCCACACCCTCTATTCGGCGTGGCACGGCATTCCGATCGTAAGAGTTAAAAAGCGACTCCCAAAGACCGATCTCCTTTACTTATCACCCCTTCGGCCCGGCCGTGAATGTGAACATCTTGGTGAACATCACTGGAGATGTGAGGACTGTCGTATGCACCGCAGTTCCGTAGAGCAGGTGCGGGGCTATGGCAGTAACTTTGGCTCGTCCTATCCGATCACTATGCCGTACTAATTTCATTGCCAACGCCCAGGGCCTGTCAACTCACGTGGCTACATTTGACCACTCAACGTTCTGAATTATCGGAAAATCGGGAACGGGCGCCAGATTACGTCTCTTGCTTCTGATTGGTGGAGACTACTTGATCCGCCAATCAGAATCCGGCGCTTCCTTTCCCGATTTTCCGACAATTTTTGTCCACCGTCCATAAAACCTTTGCAATTGCGCCAGAGTTACGTTGTAGCCCAGCGCGTCTTTCCCACTCCTGTATGTGAGTGGCCGTGGGCTCATCCTAGCTATAGAGTCGTGGTGTAAAAGTGCGGGAAAAAAACTTACTGGTATGCGGCTCTCACACTAGTGCGGCCAACGGCATCACGAGAGTAGGCTGGGAAAATGTACCCAACGCAAGTCAGACACACATGCCAGACTGATTGTATAGACTTCGCGTAAAGCGGATCGTGGAGATAATACGTCGGACTGCATTTATCGGGCATTTTCTGTTCCACCAGGCCCAACCGACAGAGCGTCCTCCTTTTCCTCAAATTGATCGTGGGGCGTTTCGCCACTTAGCGCGCGATGGCAAAACGGCCGGCTGGGACTAGAAGTTCTGTGGCGTTAAAGTGGTCGTCTTGCGCTACATCCGGGGTGTGACTTGGCGCATTGCCTCCCACGTTCGACGACGTGGGTTGCACTGCCTAGTGTCGGTGTCATGAATCGCGATACTAAGTTGTCATCGATGCAGGGCAGCAGCGGGGTATGCACATAAAAAAATACAGGTCAACTTCATATTGGGATTTGGAGACCGCAGCAGGACATTCACATGAGGGAACCAAAGCCGAAATCCTGAGAATTGGCGTATCATATATCAATACTAGCACCAAGGCGATGCGTGTCAAGTCACCTGATATGCGAGCCTGAATTATGGAGGGTCTAGAATCGCTGATCCGATGAGCACGATATATTTGCCCTTTGTTGGGTAAATGCTCCCTTGTGATGAACGTAAATTGAGGGGTTTGATGATACAGGATTCGGGGGGGTTTGAGTTTGTCCCGTGCAGGCTGCGAGCAATGTCTTATGCGTGAGCTGTTGTTACACTACAGTACAATACAATTGTTATGACGGGAATAAGCCACGAACCCGACGAGATAATGCCTCTATTCGCTTACGTTATTGGTTCCTCGAATATTTTGACGACGTCGGCTAGGAGTCACTTCTGGATGCGTCAAATTCTGACAGGCTTTCAAGCAGGCTAGTGTCGTTACAACTTGACAGCTCCCAACAGCCGTTATTTTATCGATGGTACGTGGTGCGTGGGTGCGCGAGTGTGAAGCAGGCGTTCCTACAACACACTCGTTTGAGCGCTACTTTGTGATCGGGATCCTGCCATAAAAAAGTGCCTTGTCTGGCTTGCTTGATGGGCTGAAATCTGCTGAACAGAACGGGAAAAGGCACACGTAGTACTACAAATAACGTGGGTCGATGAGACGTCAAATCCACGGAAGCCACGTACCATGAGAGCGATGCCCGGTTCTGCGAAACTGTGACTCATTTCAGCGCAAGGGTCTCTGAGGAGCTTTCCGTTCAGCCTGATGCGCCATCGGTGCTCGCCGTTAAGAAGAAGTCCCTTTGCTTGACCATCAACGTTCCATTGAGCTTTTGCGACCCACTTCGTAATATGGTATGATTTGCGGTCTGCCATGGTGAAAGGGGGTGTGGTCGCCGCTGCATTTTTTCCAAACGCGAGGACTTTGAGTAAACGTACGTCGATAACGTGGGACACAGCGAACAGGTCGAGTGCCGCACGGTTTCCACACGTCATGACGAGACAAAGTGGGATCTCGTCGCTAACGGGGTATGAAGTCTAAGCGAGTCAGGAATGGGTAAACCAAGGTGGCGGACATTGACAGAAGAGTGACATGCCGGTATAATGAGCTGGACAAGATAGATACTAGTCGTGAACCGGGCTGGAATTTATACTTGGTATTTGCTACTCGCCTTGCATTCGACCTCGACATGGATCTGGTTGAATATGGTGCCCCTGACGATGGCTTCTGGGCACATATTCTCTGTCCAGGACAAGGGGGGGTT
This sequence comes from Lactarius akahatsu, assembly GCA_021524915.1. NCBI lineage: Eukaryota > Fungi > Basidiomycota > Agaricomycetes > Russulales > Russulaceae > Lactarius > Lactarius akahatsu. Next base: position 144,283 of record JAKELL010000088.1, on the reverse strand, counting down.
TCTGGCGAGGGAAAGAGCCGGGGAAAGCGTGGAAGGATCTGGACGTATTGTGTAGCGGATTGGTTGCTTCATTCTGGAGCGGAACTTATGGGCTGGCCACGGAGGCGGGTGAGTGAAGAACACGGACCTGAGCTTTCGGGTGAGACATCCGCGACGATGGATTGTAATTTGGAGTTGAGACTTCAGATTGCTGTCATGACTCCGCAGGGAGGGGCGTCCAACGGAGGGATTGGCTTGTTCTGAGGCCGTGAGCGGGCTGGGAGGGGATGTGGGGGAGGGTGGCCCAATGGCAAAGCGCCAACAAAATTCTTTGTTTGAGATATGAGAACTATCAATCTGTCCAGACAAGAGGACGAGCTTTGTCTTGTATGTCGGGTTCGTGGGGTCAGATATAAACATCCGTAACTATGAATATCCGGTTCAATGATAACCACTCCGACTGAGAAGATCGCTCCAACCGAGAAGCCAACTCACCACTACAACGATTCTTCGCACCTCACGCAGACGATACTCAGGAAATACGACGGACCCTGTTGTTTGTTCTCCTAGATACACCAGAGGGACATCCTGGGTGTTGCTTGCGTGGCTTTTTATGGAGATAAAGGCGTACTCCTTCAGGTCGTACGTGTGTATAGTACAGACAGTTTCCGTTACGCCGGCATGACGGTCACCGTCGAGTGCCTCTACGTTTTGGCCGACGGTTGATAGTACGGATTGTTGGGTTGAAGAACTGGCACCTATATAAGGAGGTGGGGACGAGATACCATAGGATCGGGTGCGGTGTGAATCCATGGGCAATACTAGTATCACTGTAACTGTGCTATGATAGTATGATGACTGCAAGCGGCCTGTCCATTAGCAGCACGTGTCGGGTCTTGGCTGAGTCTTGGCTGGCGCTAGTCAGCGCTCTCAGGCTGTCCACCTTACTGTCCTCAGCGACAAGAAGGGTCTAGAATTCCCTGGCGTGATGGAAATGATACATATGCGCTTTCCGTAAATGGTTTTCCGGGATCTGGAGGGTCTGCATCGAGGCAAATCGAGGTGTTTGCTGGTATGGCATCAGTCGACGACTTGGGCTCAAAGGCAAGGCTTCAAATTGCTCAAAGAAGGTCGAGTCAGTCTGACGTCCACCTCGCACTGGCAAATGATATGTTGTTGTTCTACAGTAGTACATTGTTGTAACTGGATTCGAGAAAGTGGACCACGAGATATACGATGACGTCTACTACAGTAATAGTCCAATAAGCGAGTGTATGATGGTGTCTAGCATCAGGTCTACATTGTTGGTTCCGCGAGTCATTTCCATGATGATGCTGGCTAGGAATCGGCTGTGGATGCGACAGGCTCAGATGGGCATTCCAGTCAAGAGAGTGGGCGACGACCTACCGCCTTGACAGCACTGAATTCGATGGATCGAAGGAGCGGAGATCAAGGTGGTGCCAGTACACGAGTAGCATGGGTTCCTACAACAAATTTGCTATTTGGAGAGCAAGATCTGGCCATAAAAAAGCACTTTGTCCGGGTTGCTTGCCGGGCGGAAATCCGGTGCACGGAATGGGAACAGGCACACGTAGTACTGTGAATGGCATCAGTCTGTGAGACGTCTATTGCGATGCCACAAAGCCACGAACCATGACAGCCATCCCGGCTTCTGCGAAACTGTGACTTATTTCAGCAAAAGGTTCTCTGCGAAACTCTCCGTTCAGTTTTGTGCACCAACGGGAAACTGGATGTCCATCGTCCGGAGGAAGTTCCTTCAAGTTATCCCTGCCATCGACGTACCAATGGGCCGTTGCAACCCATTTCGTAATGTGGTAAGATTTGCGTTTTCTGAGATTGAAAGGTGGGCTAGCCTTCGCTGCCTTCTTTCCAAACGCGAGGACCTGGAGTAACCGTACGTTGATAACGCCGGAGACGGCGACCAAGTCTAGCGCTTCACGGTCCACACATGTCATAATGAGGTGAAGTGGGATCTCGTCGCACACGGGGTATGAAACCTACGAAAGTCAGGAGTAGGTAAACCAAGGCAGCCGACAGTAACAGAAAAGAGTGGGACATGCCGGTATGATGAGCTGGACAACAGTTTCATGAGGCGAGGAGTGGGTCATACCTGGTATTTGTTACTCACCTTGCATTCAACCTCGACCTCGTGCTGCTGCTGGAATATGACACCCCTGACTATTACCCCCGGGTAATCATTCGCTGTCCAGGACGAGGGGAGATTGCGCGGTTTTCTGGCCCGAGTCTCGGGAGGAGGCGAAAAACTGGAGGGATCTGGTCGCGTGGAGTACCTAATCGGTTGCTTCATTCTAAAGTAGAAGCCGACAGTGGGAAGACAGCACTAGAGATGGGTGAGTGGAAAATACGAACCTGATCTTTCGAGTTAGGCGTCCACGACGATGAATAGGTGATTTGAAGCTCGAACTTCAGGTTGCTATCATGTGTGACGGAGGTAGGTGGCGCAATGGCAATCGGCCCACAAAACTCTTCGTTTCTGATATGAGAAGGATCAATTTTCCCGGACAACAGGGCCGCTTTTATCTTAAATGTGGAGTTCGCGGGGTCGGAATCGAACACCCGCAACTACGAATATCTGGTTCAATCACAATCACTCCAACTAAAAGCTGACTGACCACTACAACTATACTCTGTATCTCTTGCAGACGATACTGAGGGAGTTGAATAGTCCCCGTTGTTTCTTCTCCCCAGTATATCACGGGTGTGTCTTGGGGGGTGTCTGCATGGCTATTGATGAAGACATACGCGTACTCCTTCAGGCCGTAGATGTGTACGGTGCGGCCCCCTGTGGTTGAGGTGTGATTGTCGTTGTCATGTACCTGCGGGGTTTGATCCGAGGGGGGTTTTATGGGACTCTGACGAGGTGCGGGATTAGGACGCCTGTATGGAGGTGGGGATAGGACGGACGACCGGTGTCGGGGAGCCGAAGAATGAGAAGCAAAATGAAGGGTTGGAACGAGGGAAACGCTAGCTAGTGAGCTGTGGGTTGACGTCATGACTGCCTAGGATCACTACTGGCAGAGTGAGGTATAAAGCGAGGGGACTGGAATAGCAGAACTGCCGGCTGGGAGGGATTTTTACTAATTAGATGCAGGCACGTGCACATGCATGAAATCAGGAACCAAGAACCTGTGCCAGTGGCAGTGTCACGGTAAAATGCAGTGCACTTGGCACTGTGCAGTGTGCACCATCAGCACAGCGCATCCCCAGTTTTCAAGGATTAGGCAATGTGAAACTTCCCGTCATGTTAAGCTCAATGAGACTATGGATGTGGTAATACGGGAATGAATCCCGACGTGGAACAAGGACGATGCAGCCAGTATACGTTGCAGAGGCCGTCGGAGATGATGTTGATCAGTCCCGACAGTATGCTTGGTGGTATGATCTTGGGTATGATCGTGATGGGGAGAGGCAATACGTGTCCCCGGTATGCGGCTCGCGGCCAGAGAGCGAGATATCCTGAACCCTGAGTGATACTAAGCATGTGAAGAGGAAAGTATTAGGGAACTCGACCCGCGGTGCATGATGACAGCGAAAGATTGAGACCTGAAGGGGCAGGTCCCGGAGGATTCGAACGATGCTAGAAAGAGCCACTGCGTACTACAGTAATAGGGTAAAGCTTGTCAACGAATCGAGGCTGCCAGTGGGCGGCACGATATGATGGAGCGCATCTTGGAAACAAGTCTCGCTGAAGGTGCGGCCCAGGTGGAGGCATGGGATGTCTGCGTGGTGTCGGCGACCTCCATGACCAAGAATCATTCGTTCAGGCCAACTCACATACTAAAACAGCCAAGGTAACGGCTGCATTGCGTCTGAGCGGGTTGTAGAGGGGATCGCGACTCACGAGCCTTCAGCTTCATCCGCTTGTGGAAATGGTTTGGCACGCTGCAACGGAATATGAACCACCTCAGATGGAGGTTGACTTAATGGTTAGGTAGTGGGTCAAATTGGTCAAACCCCGGATGGGGGGCATGAAGCAGAGTTTTTTCGGATGCAGCCTGGCACCGTTTTATTTAATTTTGAGCAGTGACGGTTGCTATGGTACTTGCCCCAACAACCCAACCTCAGTGGTGTCTCCCACGCAGTGCAAGATGACTCGCGTACTGAGTGTCTGAGACCTTTTCATTAGCAGGAAGCAAGTGAGGCATTCAAGTACAATGTGGGCTACATCTCTCGCAGATTTGCGCAAAATGACTGCCTCCCCGAGAACCGTCAGTGCCCAACTGTTAACGTGAACAACTTACGAGATAATATACAGAGCTCGGGTCAGCCTGTCCGAAGCGCGAGCGGGGAACAAGACAATGGACAGATGGACTCACTGAAAAAAAAAAAAAAAAGACCCCAAACATTCGTCCAATTCCGGGTTGCTCAATACGCTAGATGGGTATTATAGCTTATAGTTTCCTTGCTGAGTGGAAAAAGTGGAGAGACTGTGCAAGCCGTCATTCTCCAGACGTAAGGCTCACTTCCCTACTGGCCAGTGTCGGTTGACGCAGTATTCACGCGTTGACGGCTGCCAGTGACTCAAGTTCTTCGGCCAATTACGACAGCTGCTCCCAGGCAGGCCGGACTCGAAGCAGGGCCGGACTCGGCCATGAACGCCACGAGCTCGCGTCTGCCGGAGGGCACATGCGGGGATAAATATCAAACTTGAACTGAAGATTTGGAGGCCATGGCAGGAGGCTTGCGAAGAGATAGTTCCATCTTAAGAGTCAGCGAGTCAGCTAATGCTGGAGGTAGGATCCTCGATCCCTTGCTCTATCTTCGCCTACAATCCAGCCAAGCCAAGAGCCACAAGCAAGACCCCGAGATTAAGGGTCTAGGACGAGGTCTAGGAGTCGGACCTTCCTAGGGACCGATGGACATTTGCGTCTTCCTGTGTAGATTGCTCTTGGGAATATGGAGAGCTGGCGTCTGTCATGGGGAGATGTGTCACGGACCACGGTGTCGCCAGTTGATGATTCAGGGGGGATTCGCTATTTGACTCCGATGACCGACTCCGAGTCGGAGCGGAGGTTGCGAGTAATGCTTATGGTATTGTTAATTACACTGTTATAACGACATTGGGATTAAAGGCACATTGAGAGCCCGAAGAACATGGAAACCGTCGAGTAAAGTGTGAGGGGACAAAAGACTTGCTAGAGATAAGAAAAGCGTGAGGGGGTCTGTCCCCGCGACTCGGAGGGGAAAGTAACGGAAGTGAAATTAAATGATAGCGGCATATAGGGATGAGGAATGTCACATATGCAAATCCACATCATGTCAATGTCAGCAAGTAATCGATCGTGAGTACGCTGTACGCTGACAGGTTTTGATGGGTATTCAAGAGGGCAAGCTAGTCCTGTTAGGACATGATAGGTCCCGACGACACCTAGTATTATATGTGTAGAGGGATGGATGTAGTACGCGAGTGTGTGGAAGTGGAGTAGAGGTTCCAAAAACACACCACCCGAATGTTATTCAGTGAGCGGAACCCTGCCGTAAAAAAGTATCTTGTCCGGTGCGCACAGTGGCCGGAAATTATTTGAACGAAACGGGAAGAGGCACACGTAGTACTAGGAACAACATAGGTCACTGAGGGATCGGAGGTTTCCAGCATACTACAATAGAGCCACCTACCATGAGAACCATGCCTGGTTCCGAAAATATGTGACTTATTTCTGCGCCAGGGTCTTTGAGGAGTCTCCCGTTCAATCTGATGTGCCAACGACCGTTCTCTTCAATGGCGTGGCCATCGACGTTCCATAGGGCCGTTGCAACCCAGTTCGTAATGTGGTAAGATTTGCGGTTTCTTAGAGAGAAGGGGGGTGCAGCCGCTGCAGCATTCCTTCCAAAAGCGAGGACTTTGAGCAATCGTACGTCGATAACGTGCGGGGCGGCGAACAGGTCCAGCGCCTCATGGTCCTCACATGTCATATTGAGACGAAGTGGGATAGTGTCGTTGACAGGGTAGGACTCCTAAGGAAACAGGGGTAGGTGAATCGGTCGGACACTGAGAAAGGATACAAGATACCGGTATAATGAGCTAAGTAAAATGATTCATTAGCCAGAGAGGTGAACTATAATTGGTATTCATAACTCACCCTGCATTCGACCTCGGTTTCGCGCCGTCCGAATATGACGCCCCTGACGATTACTTCTGGGGACATATATTCTGCCCAGGGCAAAGGGAGATTTCGCGGAGGTCTGGCGGGGGGCTGAAGAGGCAAAGGCGTTGAGGGGTCACCAGGACGCGGTATGTAGCGGATTGGCTGCCTCATTCTGAACCAGAAACCTGTATTCAAACGACGGTCACGGAGAAATGGTGGAGAAAGCGAACCTGATCTTTCGGGCGAAACATCCACGACGATGGATTGTGAGCTGGAGCTGAAATCCGGTTCTTTGATCGCTATTATGATTCCGCCGTGAGGAGTGTCTGAGAGAGGAGCTGGCCTGCTCTTGTGGGAGTGTGCTAGGGGATGAGCCAGCTGTGGTAGGTGGAGAAATAGTAAAGTGCCAACAGAACTCTCCGTTTGAGGTATGAGAACGACGAACTTGCTCAGACGATAGCATGAGCTTTGTCACAGTCTCAGATGCCTGATTAACGGTGTTGGAAATGAGGACTCGCAACTACAAATGTCAGGTCTAATAGCGAATGCGCCCTATGAAGCAACTCACCACTATACTCCACACCTCACGTAGATGCCATTCAGGGAATACAACGGTCCCGATTGTTTCTTCCCCTAGGTACATCAGAGGGGTATCCCGGACATTGCGTGCACGACTTTTGACGGAGACAAACGCATAATCCGTCTTCAGGACGTACGTATGTGTAGTGTAGACAGGCTCCCCTGCGGGCAGGGGGTGTGCCTGTGGGGTTTGGCCCGCGGGATGCTGCATGGGACTTTGGAGGGGCGCAGAATTGGGGGCGGTTATATGAGGTGAGGTATGGCAGACGAGGAGGATAGATGATCCGCAGAACCAGCGAAATGAAGGGTAGGCACGAAGGAAATACCAGCTGGCCGTGGATTTGAGTGCATGGGACCACCAGCAGAATGGGGAATTGAGCTTCGTAATCCTACCTCAGGGAAAATCGATTAAACTGACAGCGGTGGAAGTGGGGACGTGTGTGAAATCAGGGACCTATCGTAGCGACCATGACCGTGTAAAATGATGATATCCACCATCAGCGCTGTTTGTCCAGGGTTAGAACAAGGGTTAGCAATCGGCGCGTGGAACCTCCAGTACCAAGAGGTTACTCATCCCGGTGTTCAGATTATGGGGATCACAATACAAGGACTCAGACGGAGCATGGATATTGTAAGGTCAAAACATATCGTTCTCAACCTTGGCACGGTCATCTCGGGAGCAATCCCGGGAAAGGTCCGTATATGTCCCTTAGCCAGAGACCCTGAATCCGAGCGAAGCAGTACATAACAGGAAGGTGATAGAGCTCTTGTCCCATGCGTGCCAGGAAGCGGGGTGTCGCCTCAGGGAGAAAGTACACACTGATGACTTTGACAGTGAATTGTTGGTGAATTGTGGTTGCAGTGGTGAAAGGAGCGGATTACCGTATTTGGACCACTGTCTCACGCCTTCACCTTCGAGTGAACTCTTGGGCTGAACTCCAATTGAAGTTCGTGCCTTGGTTCGTGCTGTGTCTGGTGTCCCTTGATGAAAAGAGTCAGATGTACTGGAGACAACCAAAGCTGGGCTACGCCGCTACATGGACCCCTGGAGACCTTGCTCATTTTCTTAGCAACGGGAAGTACTGGTTCTTTGTCTTCGTTCCACTGGCATATTCCCCACTGCCAGCGGAAGCAAGAGCGGAAGGCACTCCCACGTGCCAGTGAAAAGCATTATGCGGAACGCTCTATTTCGGAGAGGTTAGCGCGCAAACTTTTCGAAGGTTATTATAAGACCGTCACGGTCATACTATGTCCAAGATGAGTCTTAGATGACGTGGTGACGAGTGCAAAGGCGAAGTGAGCCAAGAGAACTCAGAGAAGATGCGCCCTCGTCGCCAGTGAAAGGGCAGTCACGGTGCAGATCGCCAGTTGAATTGGTCTACAGTACTTGTGTACACTGGCATGAACCCCTACGACTCGGATACTCCGCTTTGGGGGTGTTGCAAATTAAAAGCATATGGCCCCAGACGGGTACTCGGTAGACGGCAGGATTTGGACAGTCAAACCCTCTGAGGCTGGATGAAATTGCTCCATCATGATATCTTGCCTTGCGCTGCATTGGTGCAGGTCACTGGTGAGGCAATTCGCGAGATCCGGCGCTTCGGGATCTTCGCTTTCAGAGGGGGAAGGTTGGGACTTCTGCACATGTCCCGTGAAATGGGTGCACGGGCGATGGTAGATCGTGTTTAGGAATAAGAGGATTCTTTCGATCAGCGCTCTCGGCATCAACGTTTCGGGCAGGGTCTTCCGTGTTTTACGTCCAAGTCCTTGGTGACTTTCGACTATACTCGCTCGGGCGGCTCGGCTCCTGTCGTGAAGCTCAAATGGAATTTGCTACTGTGTCTCGAATTTACTCTTACAACACCCTACACTGTTCGGCCATTTCCGTGGTGTGTGTGTTGGAAGTACTCCACTGGGCTGACTGCGGTCAAATCAGCACATACTGTACGACCGGCGAAGCGGCCCGAAGGACAACGCCTGTGCAACGGCCATCAGGAAAACAAAATGTTACTAGTGGGCACTAGCCGAGGCTAGTGACACCCAAATATATTGTCACTAGTTTCCCCTAGTAACCACTAGTTAAGCTAGTTAAATCTGGTTTTGCTGATGGACAACTGTCTCGGGATGCCTTCGAGTAAACGAACAAGTTCGTGCTGTGTTCCTCGACGGAAGAGTAAGACAGGCCGGAGACAACCAAAAGCTGGACTACTAGGTGGACACGTGTGTGTTCTATCTGACTACTATCTGACTTGGATGCTTGCTTGGATGCATCGGATTCGGCGCTGTGGCAGTGACTACCACAACCTTATTATAAGACTGCAAAAATTATACTTTGTCCGAGATGACGCGACGACGAGTGCAAAGGTGAAGTGAGCCAAGAGTGGGTGCGTTCTCATTGAAAGAGAAGTATGAGCGCAGATCGCCAGTGGACAATACCTTGGGTACTTGAACCTCTCCGATAATCGACCTTGGGTTTAGACAGTCAAACCTTGAAACCCATGATGACTTGAAGGAGCAGTCGCCGTACTTGCCAGCGGTGAAGCGCACCGCGGAAATCGGCTTATCTAATTGCGGACGGAGCAGGGCACAGGGCTGCAATCGCTGGGCTCGGCGCTTGACCTTGAATTTACTGATGGCCCGGGCCTATGTGAGTTTATGATCGATCATCTGACGGACGTTGGATTGACGCACATATCTTCCAGAGTTGTCCGATGCGACCTGAGAAGATCCGGTGACCAGTGGTGACCGCGGCCAAAGATATTGCGCACTGCCTGTGAGCGCGAATAGGTGCCCAAAGTAATTTACAAGAGAATATGAACGATACAGTCGCGTAGTGTCGGCGCTATTAGCGTGAGTAGGATCGACATTAGTAAAGAGTACCTCGGCCTTACAATTCCTTCTTTTCTCTGATTAGTCTCTTCCTTCCAAGCTTCCTTCTGCTTTTCAAAATGCACCGTAGGTGCATAACAGGGACGACCTGCACCTCGCGGGCGCACTGGTTCCAGAGGCTCAAAGAGTTGACGACAAAGTTGACGAGCGCTGAAATACATGTCCGAGTACTAGTAGTCGGCCGCATTCGAGTTTGGCAACGGAACAGCTCGATAATCGTGTTGCAGACTGTTCGATATCAGCTTGCGATCTACTGTCCATCTTGGAACTGATCCTTGAAATTTCCCCATCTTGCTGCTAGAATCAGTCACCATGCCGAAGGGTTTCCCCAGGGGTAAGCAGTGGCGAGCCGCTACACTCAGGTACTTGCCTCCCTCGGAGCTGAAAGCCGAAAGAGCTGACACGACTCAGGTGGCGATCTCGAAGCCTCAATGTCTTCGGCCAGTCCCGAGCCAAAAAAACGCACGCGTGAATTCTTGGGTTAACCGCATCAAGTTTTGTTGATTGTATGAGTACAGAAAAATACTACTATTGAGTACAGCGATGATTTTGGGCGTGTTGCAGGGGGAGATAGTTTTTAGGGGAACGAAACCGAACAAGAAGTGACGGGGCGAGCTATCATTACAGCGCCAACGTCTTCCCGAGGTTGACGTGGACAGATTTGACATTAGTATAGCTAGCGGATGTCAGCACCTCGAAGATTTCGCAAAAAGCGGCAAAACCGACGTACTTGTTGAGCGCGTACTCGCCGAGCTCGCGTCCCACGCCGGACTGCTTGTACCCTCCGAACGGCACGTTCGGGTGCAGCGAGTTGACGCAGTTGATCCACATCGTGCCGGCCTCTAGCTTGTGAGCGAACTGGATACCGCGCGTGATGTCCTTGGTGAATACGGCGGCTGCGAGGCCGTACAGCGTGTCGTTCGCTTGCCGCAGCGCGTCCTCCTCGTCCTTGAACTTGATGATGACGCCGACAGGCCCGAATATTTCCTCCTTGACGATGCGCATGTCCGGACGGGTGTCGGTGAAGATGGTCGGCTGGATCCAGAAGCCCTCATTTCCGTGGCGCTCGCCGCCGTGATGCACCGTCGCGCCTTCTTTCTTGCCCGATTCGATGAACTCCATGATGCGCTGTAAGTACATTTCTCATCAGTACGATCTAAAGTTGGCAGGACGATGGAGAGACGTACATCAAATTGGACCTGGGAGACTTGGGGACCTTGGTACGAGTCGCTTGCGAAAGGGTCGCCGAGCTTGAGTTGCTTGGTCTTGGCCGTGAACAGGCTGACGAATTTGTCGTAGATGCCTTCCTGGACGTATATACGCGAACCAGCACAACATGTCTGCCCGTGGTTCCAGCTAATGGAGCCCTCCTGTGAGTAAAGGAACAGGTCAAGGGAAATATTTACAAGGGGACACGCACAAGATACCATGAACGGACCAATTAACCGCGAGATCGAGGTCCGCGTCATCGAACACGATGTTGGGCGACTTTCCGCCAAGTTCGAGCGTGACGTTCTTCAAGTTGGACTTGGCTGCGGACTCCATGATCTTGCGCCCGACGAGCGTGGATCCCGTGAATGCGACCTTGTCAATGGCCATGTGCTCTGAGATGGCCTGACCGACTGTGTTTCCGTAACCCGTGACGATGTTCACGACGCCGGGCGGGAAACCAGCCTCTTTGATGATTGAGGCCATGCGGAGGGCGGTCAGGGGGGTAAATTCTGATGGCTTGAGTACGATGCAGTTTCCGGTGGCGAGAGCCGGGCCGAGCTTCCATGCCATCATCATGACTGTTTGGTAAGACGACGGGGTTAGGGACACGTAAAAGGGCCGATGACGCAATGCGGGGAAGTGTGTTCACGTACGAGGAAAGTTCCAGGGGAGGATCTGTCCCACAACTCCGAACGGTTCGTGACGGGTGTACGCGAGCTTGCTCTCGTCCGTCTCGATGACTTGTCCATGTATCTTATCTGCCCAACCGGAGTAATACCGTATCGTCGCGATGGACATAGCAAGGTCGATATGCTTGGAGTTTGTGAATGTCTTGCCGTTATCGAGCGATTCGAGCGAAGCGAGCTCGTCAGAGTGCTTTTCTATGAGATCCGCAAGGTCGGCAAGTAGCTTTCCGCGCAGCGCTCCGGGAGCTTTGAGACCCCAGGATGTGTGGAAAGCGCGCTTGGCAGCCTGGACGGCACGGTCGACATCCTTCGACGTGCCTTCCGCGACCTTGCCCACGACCTTTCCATTCGCTAAATGAGGATACGTGAGAATGTAAGGGACTTCCAGCTTCAGTTATGATCACCCACTGGGATTTATTATACTATGGGAGAGTAGGTGAGGGTGAGACCACATACATAGATGGTACCAGGAAGTGGACACTCACTCGATGGTGGTGCCGTTTGACCCAGCAGAGAACTCGCCATCGATGAAGATACCAGAGGGGAAACTAGACTTCCCCTGGAAGGGGCCATTCTTGAAGTCGTATTCAAAGATAGTCGTCGACATGGCTATGATAGGTAAGGGATGGGTGTTAAGAGGGGGTTTTCGCAGGGGGTTGCCTATATATAGCCTTCGAGTATTCTGGGAACTCCACGCCACGGCGCAATCCGTACTGTATCACGCGAGCGAACGCCTGACAGACAACCCCAGACGGACATTCGAATAACTCCTATCCCTTTCGAAAATGGAAGTGGCCATGTCATCTACACGGCAGAAGTATACGCGGTCAGAAAGGAGGCGGGCCAGCTAATTGGACTCATACCGGCTTTCAGAAAACGCAACTGATTTTCGAAAAACTTTGGTAAGCATTACTCGAACAAACTACAGTCCAGAGAGAGTGAGGATCAGATGATCAGATCGCGCTCATGAATCGATTTTTCATGCAATAAATCCCATCAATGGATATCTTCATACAGTTTTTCCCGATGAAAACCCAACTCGATACCACAAGGAACTGAGTTCAGAGGGCTGGAGGAGGGTGAGACAGAGATGCGGGAGGGTATCGATCAGGATGGACCAAGACACTGGCTGAGGCACAAGGGATGGGAGCATGCGTCCTCGTATGGGCTTGGGGCGTCAATGAGGCTGGGAACGCGAAAATTATGAGAGAGAATGCATGGACGGTGCAAAAGTGGAGTCCTCGTTTGTTGTGACAAGAGTGTTGATTTGGGCCACTACACACACCTGACACCAGCATCTCTCGGCGTACTGTACCAGGCACGCACGTTCTCCTTTTACGCCATACCAACTTCTCGGGGGCCGGGCCAAGCGGCCAAGCTTTCCCTGCTTCGCTCACATGTTATGAGCACTTGACCGCGTGGAACCCCGATGATGCGCTCCGTACAGTCAGAACTTCATCTGCTCCAGTTGGGTGGGCCGCCCCGGTTGCGTAATCTGCGGTCGAATGATGAGATGGAAGGGCAGAAGGTTGATGTAATGTCGTCTTCAATCGACTTGAAGGAACTTCCGTTTCATTTATTTATTTAATATTTATTTAATTTGCATTGGTATTGTTTTGTTCGTTCCCCGTCATTATTATAACGCGTATTGACGCAATATTGATGCATTGATACGCGGCCTTTCCTCCTTCTCTCACCTGATACCACTGTATGTCCACTGCGCCGTCTTCTTTACCGCCTGTATATATTGTGCGAGTCTTGTATCATATTCAATTTTTTTTTTGTCAAAATTATGATAAGACGCAAAAGCTGCCCAAGCCTACATACTCTGATTGCCCCAACGTTGATGACACGGCAGATAGCATGAGAAGATGCTTCCAATCACGAGTAAATCAGTCATCTCAACCTAAGCCGTGTCGACTGTATAGATCTCTTCATCGTCACGCAGAGCAGCTCTTCCATTAATTGGCTCTACGTCACAGTAGTAAGTATCCTTGCTTCGAAGTGTCGACGCGTCTGGAGAAAAGTAGCTCCAAAAGACAGAATTTACAGGGACCCTGATCGGTTTCACACGTGGAGCAAAGCAAGATGATCAACGATCAACGCCTTGCAGAGGTGACACCGTATCTGATATCCTGATATCTTGCTTGCGCAAGCTTCAACAACACCCGGAACAAGCACCCGGAGCCGGCTACAAAATTCGCCCCGATTGACGTTAAGGCAAGCGGCGCCCACATGGGGTCAATCAAGGAACAGGGTATGCAGCGTAAGCCATCCACAATTCGGAGTTCACAAACGCACGGATATCATGAATGATCTAGAACGAAGAATGAGGGGGGGTGTAGGGGATGTATGATGACATTGATAAGAACGTAATAATCTCAAAACGAATGACTCACAGAAAGAGTCAGCGGCGACTCTTCAGTGCAAAGATCCGCTGGCGCATCTCGCGGACTTTTCCCGCGCCGCGCCCGGCGCCTCTCCCAAATACGACCACCCGCCCGCTCCCGCCCGCCCGCGCAGTGCGCCCCGCACGGTGCAAGAAATCCGCCGTATTCCGCGGGGGTTCCAGCACGAACACATGCGACACGCTCGGATCGAAATCGAGCCCGCGTGCCAGGAGCGACGTGCTCAGCAGTACGCGCGGCGCCTCCGCCTCCGCCGCATTGACACCAGCATCCGCACGATGTCCTGGTAGAGGCCGGAGGAACCCCGCGAGGTGCTTGTTCGAGCCGTGCGCCCTTGCGCCGCCCCCGCCGCTGCCTCCTTTGCCCTGGCCCGTAACGACGACATTGGGCACGCCGTGGTCGGACAGGTACGCGCCCATCTCGCCCGCCCGTGCGCGCGTGTTGGTGAATATGATGACGCGCGAGCGACCGCCGCGCCGCCCTGCCAGCGCATCGTCGCGCCAGACGGCCTTGAGCTTCGCGAGCACCTCCGCGTTGCGGTTGCCCGAGGTGTAGGGCGCGAACTCGAGCGCGAGGTGCGTGGGGAGGCGGTGCAGCCGTGGCGAGACGAGCCGCGTCGTGTCTGGATGGTGCGCATCGAGGTGCGTTGCCAGCGCAGCGGGGATCGTGGCGGAGGTGAGGACAAAGTTGAATGGATAGTCGAGCGGCGTCGCCGGTGATGCTTGCGGCTTTGGCTTTGGCTCAGCGCGGCTGATGACGGGGACCGGTTTGCCGCGCGCGGCGGCGACGTCGCTCAGCAGGAGTAGCGTCTGGTCGATAAAGTCGGGGTCTATTCTGTACGTCAGGAACGCTCTGGAGAATGATATGCGTGTGTGTATGCGCACCGAAAAGAACGTCCGCTTCGTCGACCACGACCCACTCGACGTCGGAAAGGCTGACCTCGGGCCGCCCCACGACCCACTTCCGCCTGCGTTCCTCCTCGCCTTCGGCGAATTCCTTGTTCCACCCGTTCCCGCGCACCATCTCGAGCAGTTTGGAGGGTGTGCCGACGAGCACGTCCACAGTATGGCCCGTTCCGCCTCCGGGGCGCACTTCAAACTCGCCCTCTGCATCCTTGCCGCCAAACCTGTTGGACATCTTTGCCGCTGACACCCTCGCTTTGGTCCCGCTGGCAAAATTCGCGCGCGACGCGCTCTGCACGCGTAGTCGGTCATGATGGACCAGTGCCTTGCCAAAGCCCGCCAACTGACGCGCTAGTTCGTGTGTCGGTGACAGCACGAGAGCGCGTGGACCTGTGCAGCGCGTTCGCAGATGTTCGGTCGCTTTGAGGTCGTGCAGCATCGGAAGGAGATAGGCGAGTGACTTTCCCGAGCCCGTCTCAGACGCAAGGAGGAAGCGTCGGTGCGAATCGGCTGACGGTGGGTCGAAGAGGTGTTTGAGAGAGAGGGCCTGAATGGGAGTTGGGCGCGCGGTGGGGCCAAGTATGTCGCGGACGGATTGGAGAAGGCCGGATGAAAGCGGGGGAGAGGCGAACGCGGAAGGGAGCGTATTTGGTGCTTCGGAAACTGTGGAAAAGTCGAATTCGGCAGCGACGTCGGACGTAGCTTTTTGTACGGCAACTCTGGGCGCAGACGTATCCCGGTCACGGCCATCCCGGTCTCGCCAGCTCTGCCTCGGGGAGTGCCGAGTGCCGGCGTGTATACCGCCTTTCCGGTCGACGCGTCTCCTGTCTTGTGCGTCCTCTCGGTACCTGGGACGTCTTTCTCTGTTGCCCGCAAATGAAGGTGGACCACGGTGCAATTTTTGGTCACGCTTTAACGAGTGAGGGGCGGCTTCACGCTTGAATTTTGGTGACGCATCGCGCGGAGCAACCTCGAGAAGTTTACGCGTAGATTTACGAGAGTTTCCCGTTGTTGGTCTTGGAGTGAGATCTTTGACCAGACGTGTACGAGATGAGTGTGGAACGGCTGGATGATATGAGTGAATTACTTTTTGGGAATAAAATGTAGGCGCACCAGAAGCGAATGGACGCGTCGAGAAGAGTGTTGTCGATGCTGACCTGAATCACACGGCGGCAGACCAGAGGAAAGCTTTGAACGGCATGGCTCAGAGACATAGAGAGCCTGAGCGACCTTGCTCGGTCGATTATATGCGTCAAATAATTAACCGGCAAACACCGGCCCTTCTCAACCATGTTCTCACGGTCCTTGCCATGGCGCGAGCTTGGGCGCGAGTGCGTTTGAGAACCACAACCCAAGGCAGTCCGATATTGTGATCAGCTCTGTCAAAAAATTTGTTTTGTTTTTTGATTTCCATTTCCGTGCACAAACCCTATGTAGCACTTCACTTTGTGTATATATGCGTGTCTGCTGCATCCTCCCCCGAACAAATCTTCTCTCTCCCTCCATCTAGAACCCCTCCGCTCCTGGATGGGAGCACAAACAAGATTACTCAAGCTGTACCAGTGACTGTAATGGCTGACTACACTACCTTTCCAAAGAGGGCGCACGACGACAGTTCAGTATTTATTGACTATGCAAGGATCATTGGCAGAGCGTACGACAGTCAAGCCGTGGGACTAATTGATATGTGCCGAAGCTTCTCCCAAGTCACACCACAACACGCACACCAAGACGGAGATCTGAGAAGGTATGAGCCCTGGGCTCCATGTTTACTTTCAAAGCTGATTTTTCTTTTAGGGTGCTACGAGTCTGTGATCTTGCGTTGCGTTCCGCGGCTGATTCGGGAACGGAAGTAACCGACGAAGCAAATCAACGCTTCAAGGAAGCAACCCAAGTTTTGAGTCGATACTCAGAGAGATGGCATCAGAGTCGTCAGTCAGTGACAAATCCTACTAGTATCGTCCCAAAGACCCGCTACTGACTCCTGTCCTCGCAGGCACAACCCTTCCTCCGTCGATGAAAGGATGAGATTAGCGAAGTCGCAAGACGAATCTCTGAGGAATCAGGTGAGGTTCTCACGCTCGCTTGGTCTTCTCGTACCCGCAGTACAGCTACTACTTCTTTCTAGCGACTTTTAATATTCAACTACTACTGGGAACGACCGGGAACAACGAGCATAGACTTCGTACTCCTCCGGTCCCCACTATCACCTGAACGTGGCCCAGAAACCGTCACCGTGCGCCGTAAGCACCAAATTATAGACAGTTGTCCTCGATAATCTTATCCATACACCAGAGGCATTCATGGCCGTTCCGCGCCTTTCAGAAATATTATGGAACTTTATCCGCCTTGAAGGTCATGCACGTATCACATTGGAGCAAAACCCTCACTTCTATTCCAGTCTCCCGACAGATGAGGGTGCATACATGCCTTGGTTTAATTTCTCCCCAATCAAAGACTTCAGGAAGCAGTGGCGACATCTTCGAACCATCTACGTTCTCCTTGATAGGCCAGGTCGTGTATTCCTTGAAACCAAACAAATAAACCGGAGCTTTGGCAATGTCTGGATGATTAATGACTTTCTGATCTTCAAAGGTTTGCGCCTCATTTACTCTTGGCGCTTACCCTCTGATGTCTGTCCAGATCACCGTGGATCACTAGAGGGGGAACAACTCATCAGACTTTCTGCTCTCCCTGGGAACTTGTGGTACCAGGAACAGCAAACTGATCCTGGGCCGCATACCCGGTCGGATCATCGTTGCATACGGGCCATTATGACAACGACAACCCCGTTCGCCACTCCCGCATCTGGGAAGCCATTCGAGGACTGGACAGTTCTGAGTCACCCAGCATCGCATTCAATTCACATACATGTTTACGATGCGAAACGGTTCAGACTTCCTGGATTTACTGAGGATACCATGGTACGTTTCGATTTGTCAAGTATACTCCGCATCAGGCGCAAACCAGTTTCCGGTAGGATTTACCTCCGCCGCCGCCAACGTCCGAGCGTCCAGGGTACCATGTACTATACACGACTGTCGAGTCGATCAACGACGATATACTCCTCGGCGTATTCATCTATTGTCGACTGATTGACGAGAAAGGCTGGAATCTCCGACTTGGGTGGCGCAAGCTTTCTCATGTTTGTCGAAGATGGCGGAATCTCTTATACGGATCAGCATTCCACTTGGACATGCACATTTTGTGTACGAATAGCTCCCCCCTAGTGGACACGCTATCCCATTTACCCTCCCTACCGCTCGTCATCGACTACCACGGCGAAACTACAACTGGGACCATGGGAGCGAAAGATGAGTTGGGGATGTCCCAGGCACTCCAGCTTCGTGATCGCGTACGCCGTGTCGTGCTCAGCATTCCGTCCGTGAGTTTGCACAGACTACTTGTGCTCATGGATGGTTCCTACCCGATACTGGAACACCTCTGTCTCTCATCCACGTCTCAAGAAGCAGACGCAGGCCTCATACTTCCTATGACGTTCATAGCCCCGAATCTACGCTACCTCAATCTACTTGGCATCAGTCTACCAACGAAATTGGCGTTACTCTCTTCCACTGTCACCCTCGTCACGCTCACACTCACGAACATCCAATTGTCTGCCTACTTTCTTCCGAAACACTTGGTCACACGTCTTCGGTTCCTTCCTCAGCTGGAGGAACTGACCATCTGTTTTTCTGTCCCCGTACCCCGTCCGAGCGCCGAGAGTGAATTGTGGGATGCACCAGAAACTCCCGTGACGCTTCCTGTCCTGAAACGCCTCACGTTCCGAGGTGTTAGCGCCTATTTGGAGAGCCTCGTGGCCCAAATTCGTGCCCCTCTCCTAGAGCATCTCGGCATCACGACATTCAATCAAGTCGCCTTTATCTTACCTCACCTGTCCCATTTCATCAATACGATAGATGGGCTCGAGCTCTCCATCGCGAGCGTGATCTTCGAACGTGACGCGGTCTCGGTAGTCGCGGACCAACGTGATAGGCATCAATGGGCCAATGGGCCTCCAAGTTTCAGCTTCCGTATACTGTGCCGGGAATTCGACTGGCAAGTAGACTGCGCGGCGCAAATCTGTAATACGCTGATGCCCGCGCTATCTGGCGTGGAGGGACTCACGCTCGAATTTGACGGGCAGAGGAATTCGACCGAATGGCAAGGTGGTGCGGTCGATGGAACGACGTGGCGCGAACTTCTCGAGCCGTTCATCGGAGCGAGGGAGCTTCGTATTTGCCACGCACTCGTCTGGGAGCTCTCGCTTGCGCTGGAATCGGTCGACGCCGGGTTAGACCCCATGCTGCTGCCCGGTCTGCAAGAGCTCGCTCTCCAACTCGAAGAGGAGCACGCAAACAACGCGTTTAGCGTCTTCGTTGACACTCGGCAAACTGCGGGTCGCCCGGTGCGGGTGTCGCTTCCGCCAATTCCACACGCACTGCCAATTTGGCCGGAGCAACACAACCCCCTCGAAGCGGATCTGGTGCCGTACCCCTCCACAACGAAGAGCTGGTTCCGAGCGGCCGTGGTCGACCGTATCCGGAGCCGCTTGGGCCAGAAAAAGGCTACGTCCAGTACATCTCGATCATAGGGTCGACCTTAGCTAGGGTTATATATATGTCTACTCGCTGTAGGGTCATTTGCTTTGCAAAGAAAGAATGAAGGTTCTTGTTTTGTGTCCCAGGGCTGTGCGAACAGATAGTTACGTCGGGAAATACGGGGTCATGAATCAAAGGTGGCGGCAACGGGACTTACGGGAGATGCTGCCGCTACCACCGCTATCTTCTCCAAACTCTTGAGACTTACTATTGTCGCTGACGCTAGGCGAGCTTTTGGGTAGAACCGGCAATGAGTCGCCTCTGACCAGATCTGACCTGTGCCATACGAGTCAGTGGTGGCGTTGCACGTCCCGAACAGGAACATGACACCTCTATTTCCGCACCGGTCTCTTTTCACAATCTCTGTGCTGTCAGAATCTAATCACATATCCTGCTCGAGATTGACATTAGTGTGTTGTAACGAGCTTTCCGAATTATTTATTTATTTTCTGATGGCCAGGGAATCGATGAAGATAAGTGAGGACGAGCGCGTCCCCAGTGCCAGTGAGAGTGGAAGGGAGAAAGCGTGGGAAGCTGGTTGCCAGTGGGACGCTGCAGATTGGCACTGCAGGTTCCTTGGCAGGTTTTGAAAGCCGTGGGTAAAATAGGTGGTTGCACTCAGCGTCGCTTTCGCAACAGCCAGAATTACTCAGGCTGTAATGACCAATTACACTACCTTTCCGACAGGAGCACACGATGACGATTCGGTGTTTATCGACCATGCGAGGAACATCGGCAGAGCGTACCGAAATCAAGCCATGGAAGTGATTAATTTATGCCGACACTTCTCCCACCTTGCTCCACAGCTTGCACACCAAGACGACGACCTGAGAAGGTGTAGTCACCCGGGTCCCGTGTTTACTTGTCAGGGGCTGACGTTCCTTTGTAGGGTGCTGCGAGTCTGTGATCTCGCGTTGCGTTCCGCGGCTGATTCGGGAAAGGAAGTAACTGACAAAGCGAACCAACAATTCAGGGAAGCAACTCAAGTGCTGGGTAGATACTCAGAGAGATGGCATCCGGGTCAGCAGTGAGTGACAAAACCACTCACCATGCACCATGATTCGACTCACTCAGGCTGTCCTTGCAGGGACCAACTTGAGCCATCCTCCATCCGAGTCGATGAAAGAATGGAAATGTCAAAATGGGAAGACAGTCTAACCAGGAGTCTAACGGCATTCGAGACCTCTTTCAATGACTTCAAGGATGACTGGGGATCCACAACAACCATCAACTTCGTGCTCCTCCGCTCTCCGCTGGCATCTGTACGCGACCCAGAAACCGTCATCGTGCGCCGTAAGTACTGAATTATGGACGGTCGTTGTCGGAAATCTCATTCGTGCACCAGAGGTACTTGGTACCAGTCCGCGCCTTTCAGATATTCTATGGAACTTTAGCCGCTTTAGGGGTCGTGCACGTATCACATTGGAGCAGAACCCTCACTTCTATTCCATTGGCGGTCTCCCGACAGATAAGAGTGGATACATGCCTTGGTTTAAGTTCTCCCCGATCAAAGACTTCGGGAAACAATGGTCACAGCTTCAAACTATCTACGTTCTCGTTGATAGGCCAGGCACTGTGTACCTTCAAACCAAACAAATAAACCGAAGCTTTGGCAATGTCTGGATGATTAATGACTTTCTGATCTTCAAAGGTTTGTGCCACATCTACTTTTGGCGCTTATTCTCTAACGCCTCTCCAGACCATCGTGGATCACTGGAGGGGGAACAGCTCGTCAGGCTTTCTGTTCTCCCAAGGAACTTGTGGTACTGTGAACAACGAATAGCGTTCCCCGACTCTGGGGTCCATGGCCGATCAGATCATCGTTTCATGCGACCCATCGTGACAACACCGCTCGCCACTCCCGCACCGGCAACAAGGAGGTTGTTCGATGACTGGACAGTTCTGAGTCACTCAGCATCCCATTCAATCCACGTACATATCTACGACGCAGAACAATTCAGTCTTCTTGGATCTACCGTTGATACGGTATGTTTCGATGGGTCTAGTATATTCTGCGTCGCTTACACACCAGTTTTTCGGGTAGGACCTACTACCTCCGCCGCCACCAACGTCCGAGCGTCCAGGATACCATGTACTATACACGAGTATATGAGTCGACCAACGACGATATACTCTTCAGCATATTCAACTACTATCGATTGATTGACGAGAAAAGCTGGAATCCCCAACTTGGGTGGTGCAAGCTATCTCATGTTTGTCGAAGATGGCGAAATCTCCTATACGGATCGGCAGTTCCACTTGGGCATGCACATTCTATGTACGAATGGCTCACCCGTGTTGAACACGCTAGCCCATTTACCTTCCTTGCCGCTCGTCATCGATTACCAGGACGAAACCGGGACCATGGGAGCGAAAGATGAGTTGGGGATGTCCCAGGCACTCCAGCTTCGTGATCGCGTACGCCGTATCGTGCTCAGCATTCCGCCCGCGAGTTTGCACAAGCTAATTGTGCTCATGGACGATTCCTACCCGATACTGGAACACCTCTGTCTCTCGTCCACGGCTAAAGGAGCAGATGCAGACCTCATCATTCCTAGGACATTCGTGGCCCCGAACCTATGCCACCTCGATCTACTCGGCATCAGTCTTCCAACAAAATTGCCGCCACTATCCTCCACTGTCGCCCTCGTCACACTCACGCTCACGAACGTCCAATCGTCTGGCTACTTTCTTCCGAAACACTTGGTCACACGTCTCCGATTCCTTCCTCAGCTCGAGGAGCTGTCCGTCGGTTTCTCAATCCCCATACCCCGTCCCAGCGCCGAGAGTGAATTGTGGAATGCCCCAGAACCCCCCGTGACGCTTCCCGTCCTGAAACGCCTCACGTTCCGAGGTGTTAGCGCCTATTTGGAGAGCCTTGTGGCCCAAATTAGCACCCCTCTTCTGGAACATCTCGGTATCACGGTATTCAATCAAGTGGCCTTCACCTTACCACACCTAGTCCCATTTCACCAATACGACAGAAGGGCTTCAAGCTCCCCATTGCGAGCGTGATATTCGAGTATGGCGCAGTCTCTGTAGTTGCGGTCCAACGCGATAGGCAGCAATGGGCAGATGGGCCTCCGAGCTTCAGCTTCCGAGTAATTTGTCGGGAATTTGACTGGCAAGTAGACTGCGCGGCGCAGATCTGCAATGCGCTGATACCCATGCTGTCTGGTGTGGAGGGACTCACACTCGATTTTGACGGACATTGTATTCCGACCGAATGGCAAGATGGTGCGGTCGACGGTGCGACGTGGCGAGAACTTTTCGGGCCATTCGTCGGGGCGAGGAAGCTTCGTATTTGCCACGCACTCGTCTGGGAGCTCTCGCTCGTGCTGGAGTCAGAAGATGCAGGGCTAGATCCAATGCTTCTGCCCTGTCTGCAAGAGCTCGTTCCCCAGCTGGAAGAGGAGCACGCAAACAACGCGTTTAGCTCGTTCATTGACGCTCGGCAAATCGCGGGCCGCCCGGTGCGGGTATCGCCTCCACCGGTTCCTCCCGCGCGCGGCCAGTTTGGTCCGGGCAGCACAACCCCCTCGAAGTGGATCTGGCGTCGCATCCGCGCTCCTCGCTGGGGAGCTGGTTTCGAGCCGCCGTGATCGACCCAATCAGGAGCCGCTTGGTCTAGAAACGAGCTTCGTCCAGTCCTCCGAGTCGGTCTTATCGCTCATCGACTTCCTTGGGTCGGCCTTAGCTAGTGGGCCTCTCATCTATTTTCCATCACCAAGACATTTACATGCCTACTCGCTACACGGTCTTTGGCTTTCCAAGGAAGAAAAGGAGAAGAAAAAACAGTTCTTGCTTTATGCATTATTCCCACGGTTGTGAGAATCGGAACAGATAGTTACGCTAAGAGATACGTATCGCGGCTGTTACATAGCTAGATACAGACATTCAATGTAAGTTAACAGTAGTGGCTGTAAGGACCAGTAAGACTATGCAGAGTAACACAAAGGATCATTTGTAGTATAATACCTCGATGAGATGAAGCGACCTGAGGCGTACTGTCTTGAATCAAGCTAGCGCAGCGGCCACCGCCAACCTTACCGCCAACAGCCAAAGATATCACTGCTCCCACACCGACTGCTCCTCCTCCTATAGCTAGCTTATGCAGTCTCATTTAATCAGAATCACTCGTCCCACGCAAACTGCTGCGCAGCGTGCAATTTCAGAAGACATATCGCGCCGTCTTCGACAAAACTCGAGAGAATGAAGACCATAGTGTCTGACATCGACGGGGATCTAGAAAGCAAGTCCTATCTGAGTAGATCCAAGTAGTCAGGAACATAACCCCGAAACCCGACCGGGTGAGAATACAAAAGATACCTCATCCCATCCCAAATCATTCGCTCAAACAGTCGCCATGCCAGTCTAATCCTTTGTAATGTACCGATATGGGGACACCATATAGCTTCCGCGCCGTAATGAATGACTCTACAGATGCAGACGTCGATGCAGACGTCCCGGGCCCACCTTGCAAGTGAAGGTCCCGAAGTGCCGGCATGATCTCCTGAATCGTCTCCCCAGTGACCTGTGCTAATGCAGAAACCACGCTGGACACCAACGTGCCGACGACATGGAGCCTCTTTACGCCTGTAAAGGCGCGGAGAAGGGGAAGCCAATTGGTAGGGTTCAATTCCCTGCGCCAACGCGAAGGCTCAGGGAAACCTTCGATCTCGATCCGCGTCACCTTATGCAGGGCGCCATTGGACTTGAACCCGCGGCAATATTTGGTTCACGAACCCAACGTACTCGTGTAGCAGACTGCGGTCTGGGAGCCGCAACCGAAACGACCCTGAGGAAGATGGAAAACGGGAGAAATGGTGGGTGAATGCGAGTACGATGGGGAGAGGATCTCGTCTCTTCCCCGCGACCGAAAAAGTTACATATTTCGTAGGTATCGAGCACGTAGGAACAGGTGAACGTTACTCCAATTGGCTCGACAATCGGGGCATCAACCCTGGAGGCGAAGTCCTCCAGGTACTTACTGTCACTCGTGAATTGAAACTCAACGAGAGAGGGGAGGACGACGCAGGGAGGCAAGTGTGGAGCATCGTCCCGTCTTTGCAGGAGAGGGGTGAAAACGCAAGAGTGGAAGCCGATCTCGAGGAGCTCGAGTTGGGTCGCCGAGGAGAGTCCGATGACGGGAGTAAAGTATCCCTCTGGAGGAATATTTTCCAGTCGAAGTGAGACAAGCTTTTTGGAAGAAGAGAGGGGCGGTGGTAACGTGGGTAAGGCAGTGCCGTCTAAGTGGATGACGCAAGGGATGACGCGTAGTTGTGGGCCCGGGGTAGAGGCACCCAAAAATTTATCGGGAAGGACCGAACCCTCTGTCGCTCTGATATGCAATGTTCTCAATTCAAGGTATTTCGGAGGTTCCTCCCTCAACTTGAATGAGGTACATTTTTCTAACAGTGAACGTGAGAATTCGATATGCATGTCGCAATGACAGTCGCATATACCAGCAGGGTTCGTCAGGATATCGAAGACACTATCTTCATCCTTCGCCGATAGATACAGGTGTAGCTCTGATCGGGGGCACCATATAATGACAGGGAGGGTTGGCCAGAAATCAGGAGCCTCCCAAATCGGTTTATTGTATGTAGAGACGATACGCAAGTCGAGGAGGTGCGAATATGCGAATACAACAAATCGCCATCTTCTGCAAACTTGCGCAAGCCTGTGCCATTTCCATGGGCTGGACTTGGGGGAGGCCAGCCGAGAATTACCAAATATTTCGAGGAGGACGTCGTCAGGGAGTGTCTGGGCTCCTGCATGCAATTCTACACCATACAAGTCAAGTATCGCTTCCAGCTCGACGTAAAGATCACCCAGCCATAGACGTACACACCTCGTCCCATCTTCTGACGTGGTTTGTCGTGGAGGGATATGAGAGCACGCACTGGCAGGGCATTGCGTCCTTTGTGGTAGATGCGGTGAATGATAGTCTTGGTTGTAGTAACGACACGTGAGAGATAGGTCCCGCCCAGATGCCAGACGAGACGGTTATAGAGGGACCTTGCCCCACCAAGTTGATCTGACATTTGTCTGGAGTCTGGACACGACATAGCAGTAGTGAACAGAGTAGTGAACAGACCGCCTAATATTACATAAGCTGTATGAGCTACATAACTTTGCATTTGCGAATTCCTGACGTCATTTTCAAGGTTAACCATCACGGAGAATGACTCCTGGCATGAACGAGATCCACCACTGCCAGGGGTCTTCCGGGTCTTTCGTTCTATGTCATAACTCCCCTATTTTGTTTGCAACACAACATAAACCCACGCCTGGAAGTTCTCGCCTGTTAAAATTCTTCTGTTCGCTCTTATCCACGCCACTTAAAGCAAAAGCCTCAAACTGCTCAAATCACTTTAAATCCCACTCGCGCTATCGCCAACTGAACTCTTACTCCCACCAATTTGACTGGTAACTCTCCCTTGGCCTCTACCAGTCGTCCAATCTCCCCAGGACGCTTCATGTCAACTGATAATATTTCTCCTTCTGGTGCCGATTCGATACATGCCCCCCGCAACAACCCAGACATTGGAGAAATTGTGGAGGGGCCCAAGCGTGCAGGAATAGGGGAATCATCGGCTGGAGGTGTGTTCAGGTTCCTATTTGAGACGTGGAACAGCTGCTGACCAGCGCTGACTTGTGGCACAGACGGTGTATCTATGTTCTCAAACAGTGTCCTGGTAGATATCTTTGATTTGTGTAGAACGTGTCGCAGGCTCGGTGGTTATCGTGAACACACCGACTTAGAGTGGCAACTTCTGCCAGAGATGGCGAAATCTCATATTTGCATCACCATCCCGCCTCAATCTAGAGCTTCTCTGCACGAATGGAACGCCTGTCAGGAATGGGCTTGGTTGCTGGCCAGCCTTTCCTATCGTCATCGAATACGATAAGATGGCATCAGAAGATGAGGATAATATCCTTGCAGCTCTCGAGCACCCAGATCGTGTACGCCGTGTCACCCTCTCTGGTGTAATGGCACCTATGTGGAGAAAGATGAATGCGGCGACACGGGAGCCATTTCCATCTCTGACACATCTTCGGCTCACATCGAAAGATGACGATCAACGTGCGCCGCTGCTTCCCCGTACGTCCCTAGGTGGTGGAAGCACCATACATTTACGTTTACAGGAACTTTACTTATGGGGAATTTCCTATCTGGTGCTACCGATGTTTCTTTCATTGGCTGGCGGTCTTGTCTGTCTCTACTTTGTTGCAATACCTCTGACCTGTCATATTTCACTGGAGGCGATGTTGACAGGTCTGGCCGGGTTGACTAGGCTCGAAACCCTTGCGATCGAATTTCGATATCCGATTCCTTGCGGAGATCAAAGACTCACCACCCCCGCAACACCGGTTGTCCGTCTTCCGGCTCTCCGTGTTTGATTTCAAAGGGTTTTGTGACTACTTGGAAGATCTCATGGCCCACATCGATGCTCCTCGGGTCAAGTTCTTCCATATAGATTACTTCAATCGACCTGTATATCAAATCCCCCAGCTTTCCCAGTTCCTCGCCCGCTCAGAACATCTCAAGCCACCCCGGCTTTCGCGTGTGGAAGTACGATTTGTCCCATGGATCCACCTTCGATTTTTCTTTAAATCCGAACATGGGAAAAGTTCATGGACTCTGAATCTCAAAGTTCAAATCCTCAGTTCAGGAATTGTTCGCGGAGTTGTCCACTCAGTCCAGGTGCTCCAACAATTATCCGCTTCACTCTCCGGTGTTATCGATCTCAGCCTCTGTGGACCAGCGCCGCCGTCCAATGAACCGCCGTTCATTAACCCACTTTTCGGCGACTCAATGCTCGGTGTGCCACTATTCGGTGGGCCGATGTTTGGTGGGTCGCTGCTCAGTGGGCTCCACGGTGTGCAAGAACGGTTAGACGACATGGACTTGTTGGAACTCCTCCGCCCTTTCACCGCTGCTAATACGCTGCAACTCCGTGGGGATTTGATGAAGAGCATCGTCTGTGCGCTTGAATTGGTCAAGGGCCAGATGACCGCCCAAATATTGCCAGCTCTGCACACGCTTCGCTTTGATGACGAGACATCGGTACCTGTTGAGCAGTTCATTTCTACGCGCCAAAATGCGGGTCGCCCTGTAACCGTCATCTACCCTGAGGACGAGTCAGGTGACGAAGACAAGTCAGATGATCCTGAGTCCGAGTCCGAGTCCTTTGAATGACCGCAGCGCCGCTGCCCCCCTCTTGGAAATAGTGAAGCCCTGTATTGTTGTGCCAAATTCGAGTTCTCTAGCCAGGATGTACGATAGAAGATCCTGCTCCCACCGTGGGATACGACCTTGCACGTAGAAGAAACTTTATTTTCCCTAGTCTTGTGTATCGCTTATTACAAATTAAAGAACAAGTTGTATCTGGTCTTGGACTGAGTGTCACGGCACGCGGGAAACGAACTCTTACTATACGGATATGACCCCTTAGTAAGCAGTAATGCGTCATGGACTCAGTACATCAGTCAGCGGTCGTAGTATCACATGTTAGATACTATGACTCATTCCTAACAGTAGTTGTAGTAGGGTTCGAGCTACTTTAGCTACTGGTCGTCTCGGCATCAGGATTTTGACAGAAAAGTTTCCTGTGTTTCGGCTGTTATTGACGTTTTTTGCTGTATTCCGGGTTCCTGGAAACCTGGGGCTTGGGGGCCTATATACTTCACTAGTGTTTCATGCTAATTTGCCGTGTTATTTATTTGCCATTGATTATATTTTTCTTGACAGACCCCTTACTATTCCAGAAAAGGATAAGGCCATACCATTCTCACGCTTGTTGAAATTTTGGGTTTCCGTGAAATTGGACTTGGGTCACCAAGTCTCAGAATAGGCATAGTTTTCACTGTTTTATATGGTTTTTAGCGGTTTTTGGGGTTGTGAAACCAGCAAAAACTTTTATGTCAAATTGCTGATGGGGTTCAAGGGGAGCTTTAAAGCGACTCCTCATATGTATAAATAGTGGCTCGATGAGACCAAGATAAGCCATCTTGGTCTTCTTCAATTCACCACATCCATTCGTCTCTTTACGCGTGCTTCGCTTGCCTCCCCCAGAGCAAGTCGTCTTCATCGATTATCGGATTACCTAGTGGCACGACTTGCCCTAGTGTACACTCAGATCACGTGCCCGTAAGCGCTGTGTATCCCGTGATCAGGTCACGTGACCTCGGAGAGATATTCCGCTAAGTCGTGAACGCCCTTTCATGTCCAAGTCGGACTAACGCCAGTGGTGGCGTTACACTGAGCCTGAGAGTCACGCGCAAGCAGCATGGCAGCAACTGACACAGGAAAAGGCAGTCATTCTACACCTGAAAGCCCGCCGCCCATTCAAATGTAAGCAATAATAGTACCAACACCATGACTTGACACTGAAGAGTATGGTGAAAAAATCCATGGTGTCGACAGCGTTGTTTTTGAAGCTTCGATTGCGACCTTGTCACCTTTGATTCATGGCTCTTTTTCACGCCACAGTTCAGAGCTGACGGTCCTTGCTTATTCCCTTCCTCTCCCCAGGCGTGTCATCTCCCCTTTAATTCATGGATGGACCGCCAACCTAACCCTCCCATCAGTTCGTTTCTGCAGTTTGCTCCTCGCAAATTGCCATACCGCCCACACGATACTCAATTTCAGTTTCGGTGGAACTCTACCTTGCTGAGCTCACTGCACTCACAGTGGAGGCGGGTAGGTACCAACCAGCGCCATCATAGCACTGGAGGCAGCAAGTGAGTGGTCTGTTCCATATGCGCATTCTGTTCGCGGGACTTGTCCGCCTGCCAGTGGACTCTGTCAACAAATCTGGCAGGCATCGGGAATTTTGTAGCGGTATGACACCTCGCTATGTTGGGTCCAAGTGTGAGGGAATAGATGAACTGTCAGGTGAGCACACTCAACCTGAACACGGAGATAAATCATGCACTAAGCGTGCAGTCAATGCGGAGGGGACTAAAGCTCAGATCCTTTATACAAGGATGCAAATAGTCAGTGATCACGCAGTGGCACGCTGAGTGGAGAACCAAGAGGACAAGTTAGATTGGTAAGGAGTAAGGAGTACAAGGGAATGCGCACCTGAGTGGAGAACCAAGAGGACAAGTTGGTTCCACTCAGGACGCTACAGGAGGGTTTATATATGCTACTGTGGCTGAGCTTGAACTGAGTCTAAACACTATTACTAAGTGTACAGTAAGACTCCCTGACTCAGGAGCTGACGCGTCGTATCTATTAATAGCGCTATCTATTGTGCTGACTGATGCACTGTCATAGCGCTGACGCGATGCCTTATCTTTGCTGAGTAAACTAGGTACAGCGTGTAAGCGTAAACTAGTAAGCCAAGTCTAGAACTATCTAGAGCGTTCCATCCTTATCTACCAATCGTGAGAGTCCGTATGTAAATGGAATGTGACCGGGTTAGGTTGTCCTGTTAAGGGTGCAACTGTCCCAGGGTCACGTGCTTGAATGTGCACATGATGGCAACATGTGACTGATGATATCTCGTACTTTGGCCTCTTATATCTTCCTCAAATAATTCCATAAAAATACAGAAAAATAAGGAAAATAATGTACGCGTCCATGACATCACCCCCCTTCTTAAGGGTCGACGTCTGCGTTGGCCTCTGTGTACATATGAGATGCTTGCCAAGGCAAGGACGCGTAGATGAGAGCCGCTATTTTTCTAGGTGCGCCCGGGTTGGAGGAGTGGAACTCCTTGACTTTATCCGGGGCGTGCACTAGGTTCTTAGCCGGTTCCCAGGTGTCCTCACCTTCACCGTAGCCCTTCCAGCGAACTAGGTATTTAAGAGTACGACCGAAGAGTTTGGAGTCTCTTATGTGGTCAACTTTGTACTCTTCTTCCCCTTCGACTGTGATGGGTTCAGGTGGAGGTGGCATGAGCCTGTTAACTTTGTTTCCCTTATAAGGAGAGAGGCGGTCTACATGAAATACATCATGGATCCGTAATGCAGGGGGGAGTGCAAGCTTGTAGTCAACGTCACTTCTGACTTCAGTGACTTCAAACGGACCTAACTGTTTAGGGCCTAGTTTGGACGACTGCTGGTGTATCTTTATTTGCTTAGCTTGCAACCAGACTTTATCCCTGACGTTGAAGACGTGTGGCTTATGCCTTTGTTCAACGTCCGTCTGCATTCGCCTTTTACTTAGGCATAGAGCTGCCTCTGCATCCTTTCTTGTGGAAACTAAGTGCTGTAGACGCTTATCGAGTGTTGGGATACCGGTAGGCCTACCAGCGGGAATGGTGAAGTCAGGCGTGTAGCCGTATAGTAGCTCAAAGGGAGTGTGTCCCATGGCTGAGTTGAGTCTACTGTTGACTACGAATTCCGCTGTAGGGAGCAGGTCTGCCCAATCATCCTGCCTCTTACTAATGAACAAGCGCAAGTAGACTTCTACTTCTTGATTTTTGCACTCTACCTGTCCATTAGCTTGAGAGTGATAGGCGGTAGTTGTTGCGCAGCAATGCACGCAGTGTACAGGTAGACCCTTACCTGAATAGAGAGCTTAGACGAGGCTTAGAGTGAAGCAGAGGAAGCTCAGAGTGGGGTGGAGAGAGATGTGTATAGGTACTCGCTCCTATAGTAGGATTTATATACTCTATGGTCCACCCATGTCCGTTTGGGGAAAAGTGATGAGTAGAGGCGTCCACAATATCGCGTTTTCAGTGTCGCCTAATGTCTAATCACCGGTGGACTCGGAATAATCCCTTAAGGGGATTCTGTACGTATACCGTATGACTAAATACTCCGAATTACGTGTATAGCATAACTAATCGTACTGTCATTCCTACGTAATGAGCCTTATAGTAAGTATTACGGCTCAACACTCCCCCTTGCTAAGTGCAGCTACTAAGCGCTCTAAGCAAGTGTGTAAGGCGAATTAATATTCTAGCCTTGATTAGAAGGGAGTCTATCTCGGAACCATGAGAGTGGTTTCGAGACCGAGTTCTCTTCACCATCCCATTTCAGCTTTTGAACTATTACAGTTCATTGGGCCGATTTTTTGGTATAATGAGCGGAAATGTTGTGATTCTCTGATTGAGAAGAATCTATGTATGCGGAAGACAATGTCTTCAAGCGTCGCTCGATATACCTTCCATAGTATTAATGGAATTTTCAGGCTTGTCTCTAGGCCAAGTTTGTTGCCTTGTGACTTAGTTGGACGAGTAAAACTCAAGTCCTAACTGACTTCTGAATTTTTCGAACTTAATACGCCCTAGGTTCTTGGTAAACATATCTGCGGGATTCTCTGAACCATCTATAAAGAATAGTTCTATTTTCTTGTCCCTCACTACTTCTCTTATGTAGTGATAGCGTATATCAATATGTTTAATACGCTTCTCTTGGACAGGGTTTGAGGCCATAAAGATGGACCCCTGATTATCACCGCAGAGTGGTATTGGGCTTAGTTTGATGCCAAGCTCAGTAAAGAGTGACTTTATCCAAACTAATTGTCTGCTAGTATCTGACAGCGACATATATTCAGCTTCAGTGGAAGATAATGCGACTGTCTTTTGCGCTCTAGAATTCCAACTGAATATCCCATTAGCCAGTTTAACCATATAACCTGTGGTAGATCGCCTATTATCTGGGTTTGAAGCCCAGTCAGAGTCTGCATAGGCAATTAAGCCTCCATTTGATCTTCCATCATACACCAAAGAGTATGAAGAAGTCCTGAGCAAATAGCGACAGATATAGAGTGCTCTGTTTAAATGGTCCTCTGAGGGGTTTGCAGCGAATTGTGATAGTTTAACAACTGCATAGGCGATGTCAGGGCGAGTCCCAAGCATTATGTATAGGAGTGAACCTATAACTTGCTGGTATTTGCTCCTGACGCTTGGGTTGACTGGTGAATTATTAGGTACAGGTTGGTACCCTTCAGGAAGTGGAGTTGCAGTTGCTTTCGCATCTGCGAGTCCAAAGCGTTGCAGCACCTTTTCTAAGTAAGCGGTTTGATCTAAAAAGATCTTTCCATGTTTCCGCTGAATGCGCATACGCAAGAATTCCTTTGCATCACCTAAGTCGCGACATTCCCAAGCCTTCATGAACCTATTCTTAAGTTCATTTAAAAGGGCTTTGTCCGATCCCATAAAGATCACATCATCAACATAGACAATGATCACTACAAGGGCGCCACTCTTTCCTCTATGGGTAAAGAGTCCTGAGTCAGATAGTAGCCTTTTACAGCCCATCGCAGCCATGGACTTATCCAGCGCTTTCCACCATGCTAGAGCAGCTTGTTTAAGTCCATAAATGGCGCGTTTTAGTCGCAGTACTTTGTTTTCATGCCCTTTGGCTTTGAAGCCCTCAGGTTGTTCCATGTATAGCTCTTCATCGAGCTCTCCATATAGGAAGGCAGTTTTAACATCTAGTCCAGTGATGTGCCAATCCTCTAGCGCTGCAAGCGCGAGCATCATTCGGACAGTCTCAAAGCGCACTACTGGTGAGAATATTTCATCATAGTCAACGCCTTCAACCTGAGAAAAGCCTTTGGCAACAAGCCGGGCT
Source organism: Lactarius akahatsu (assembly GCA_021524915.1). Classification (NCBI taxonomy): domain Eukaryota; kingdom Fungi; phylum Basidiomycota; class Agaricomycetes; order Russulales; family Russulaceae; genus Lactarius; species Lactarius akahatsu. The sequence continues at coordinate 111,360 of JAKELL010000088.1, read as the reverse complement.
TTTTTGCGACCATCAGTCTTTTGATCAAAGACCCATCTGTTTTTTATTATTTTCCTCCCTTTAGGGGGTTCCACAAGCTCAAAGACATTACGTCTGCGAAGTGCCTCTAGTTCCTCGCGACAAGCAGTCTTCCATTCCTTTTGTTGTGCTGCAGGCATGCGTATTATATCTTTATAGGTCCACTCCCGTATATTAGAAGTGTCCAGTGGTTCCAGATCATTAGATGGAACTGCCTTGGCAAGCAGATGATCTAGGAATTTTACTCCCCCTTCCTGAGCAAGGCGTGACAATAAATCATCTACTTCATCCTCTGAGGGTTCTGGCGGAGCTTCACTCTCAGCAGGTGGAGGGTCAGGGTTTGTCTCAGGAAATCCTCCTGGAATCTGCCTTTGCCCTGGTGTACTATCAGCTCTGGAGCGACCAGGCTGTCTTCCAACCATTTCTTTCCACTTGCTACTCCGTTCAACGTCTTTAGTTATGTTTGTGGGGTGCCTGTCTTCCCCATAGACGTTGCCAGGACGAGTAGGTACTTTCCTCAAGCGCGCAGACCGTCGTGGTAGTGCTGGTTCTGGCGCAGGAGGCGGAGGCTGTTGCGCTTCTGGTTCCTCTGGTTCCACAGATCCGCCGTCGCGGTCTGGCGCATCCTCCCTATTTTGCCTCTGTTTAGGGGGACGATGAGTAGGCATATCATCGTCAAAACCACTTGGAATGGGCTGTGTAGGTGATGGTTCATCCTCCATAGGAGGTTGATTCTCTACTGGCTCATTTATGCAGGGTTGTACCCCGCACCCTTTGTGTTTCGCACTTAGGGTATACGGTCTCATCAAATAATGCAGTAGTGCTGGTGAACACTGTGTTGTTTTTGATCCGCATGAATCTATATGCTTTTATGCCCTCAGTATGACCAATATAGATCATTTGTTCGCTTTTGGGGTCAAGTTTGTTTCGATCTGCGATCTTCTGGTATGTGCACATATGCGCCACATCCAAACACTCGTAAGTGTGAAAGACTAGGTGCTTCACCATGCAAGCTCATATAGGGTGTCTGCCAATTAAGGCGACTTATTGGAGTCCTATTATAGCAATGTACTGCATGTAGGACCGCAAATTCCCACCAGGATTGAGGGAGACAGGCTTCAAGGCGCATAGCCTGAGCCTTATCCATACAAGTACGCATAAAGCGTTCAGCACGACCATTTTGTTGGGGAGTATGCGGTGCACTTTGTAGGATAGTAATGCCCATATCTTTCAGTACCTTAGTAAACTCATCAGACTTGTATTCTCCTCCAGCGTCAGACATCCACTGTTTAATAGTAGCGTTATGCTGATTTTTGACCATGGCAATAAACTGCCTTAACGCATTGATGGCCTGTGCTTTGGTGCGTAATAGCACGACCCACGCATAGGAGGAAAAGTCGTCAAAGAAACTAATGAAGTATTTGTATTTGTGGTACGAGTCAACTGGGAAGCTCTTAAGATCGGAATGAATCTTTTCAAAAGGCTTCTTAGCACGTGTCTCAGAGGGTTTATGCGTTGAAGCAGGCATTTTCCCTTGAGCGCAACCAGGACATATGGGTGTCTCAGAAGGATATTTAAGGTCCTTAGGGAATCCCTTAGTGTGATCCTTGGCACGACGTAGTACTTCCTTCGAAGGGTGTCCTAGACGTCTATGCCAAATGTCGTAGTCAGCAGTATAGATTGTACTATGAGCTTCATGTACATTTTTCACTTGCGTGACTTCGGCATCAAGCCAGTAAAGTGTCTGACCATCTGCTAGGGGTTTTGTTTGTAATATGGGCGTCGTACTGCCCTTATAGAATAGAGATATATGCTGCGAATCCCCATGAACGCGCAATCCCTGTTGAAGAAACTCCCCCATGGACAATAGCTTAGTTGTCATCTGTGGTATATGAAAGACAGGATATATGCGTGTAATACGCTCTGTTTTAACACCATTGTGTTCCACAGAATGCTTTAGTAAGACTGAGCCTTTGCCTTGTATATAAAGAGGATGGGCTGCCGTCTTTACCATAGGCTTTTGTGAAAGGGGGGTATAACTTATAAAGTCCAGTTTATTGTTTGTAAAGTGTGCCGACGCACCAGAGTCAAGTAACCAAGTAGGTTCTCAGCTCTGTTTGACTTTTCTTTCCCTTACATTTCGAGCATAAAGCGAAATCAAGACCATGAGCGCATAGATTAGCGCTATTTACGAATTTATTTACAAGTGCACTGTAACTACTATTTCTAGAAGCGCCAGTCGGCGCCGTCTCCAGTAGCACTGTAGGGTGGTCAGATTCGCTTATTTGGGGAGGGAAAGTTACTAACCCATCCTCATAGGGAGTAAAGTCATCTTGTCCGACTGTATCAGCAAAGTTGTTGTAGACGTTGTCATCATCGTCCGCTTCACTTCCCCAATCCAGAGAAATATCTGGGGAGGGGGCACGTACTGCCGCCTTCTTATGAAAGCCTTCCCACATTTTGGTTATTTCAACTGCAGTAGGACTATCTGGGCATTCTTCGATAGGCTCAACCGTGCGAATGGGCTCCTTGCCCTTGTCTTTACGCGCCTCTTGTTCAGCAGGCGAGACTAAAGGGGTCAAGGTCAGTTTAGGAGTATCTGGAGGCGAATTAATGGGCGCACTGCAGCCTGTAGGGAGGTCCTCATCCTCATCTGACATTTCCCAGTCCTCTGCGAAGGTGTTCGGGTTCTTGGTCCACGGGGAATCCGCGACCATCTGCCCAAGACGTTGCTCAAGCATCTTTACTGTCTGTACTGTACCAGGAGTTTCTAAGGCCTGGGTGACGTCCAGAGCCTTATTGAAGGTCTTATAGTGTCCTGGGACGCGCTTCTTCGCAGGAGGAGCGGAGGAAATACGCTGCTCGAGCCCAGAAGGCGAGATATGCGCAATGGTCGTAGAGGTTGGCGCTGGGAGCGCCGCAACATCGGCAATGTGCGTATGCCCTTGCGTATGTTGCTTCTTGAACTTCTTGCTGGCGCGTTTACTACGCTGGCAATGGTTCCCTCCCTGTTGCTGCTGCTGCTGCTGCTGGCCGCGCTGCTTGTTCTGGCCCGAAGAGCCTTGCTGCTGCTGCTGGAAGTCGGGGTCGTTACGCTTGCGCTTGACCGCCAACAACTTGTTGGCCGACTCCTTGTTAGAAGAGTGGTTCTTCGTACGCTCAATTTCCCACTGGTTAACCGCCGCAGTACGGATGTCGGTTAACGTAAGGTGCTTCGCCGTGGTGCCCGACATTAGAATAGGGACAAGGGATGACTCCCATAGCTTCGAAAGAAGCATCATGGCCTGAAGGCCATCGGGTACTTTGGCAGAATTGGCGGAAAGGTGGTCGTAAATAGTGGCAAGCTCATCTATCTGGGGGCCAGGATGCTTGGCGTAGTCCAGACGGAACGTCATGGCACGCTTGAAGTCCTGGTAGACGTTAGCAGCACTAACGCCCCCATACTGGGACTTGAGATGTCCCCAAACATCACCAGCAGTCGCAAATTTTTCAACCTGGCGTTGAATAGCCGGTGAAAGGCGCAAAACAATGGAGCCTAGGGCACGATCATCATCAGTAGACCATGCATTGTAGGCTTCAACCTCCACAGGGGTCGGGGCGTCCTTATCCTTAACAGAAGGAATAGCCCGTCTTCCGTTAATCATATCCCAAAGCGCAGAAGACTTAAGGAAAGCCTCCATTTGCCTAGCCCAAATCGAGTAGTTGTTACCGTCAAGGACGGGGACAAGAGTAGTGAGAGTCGACATTTGTAAAAGGGTTTCTGAATAGAGAGTAGTCAGCACCGTATGCGACTAATAACAGAAAAATAAACCGGCATAGTCTCCCCTTATAAGGAGACTAATGTCTGCCATTAAAGGCGACATACTATCATAGTCTCCCCATAGTGGAGGAGACTAGTGTCAGCCAATGAAGGCGACAACCCCACTGCAGGTACTAAAGGTAACCCGCCGTCGTTGCAGCCAATGAAGGCGCAAAGCGACTTATGGCAGGGCCCATAACCTGTTGCGCAGCAATGCACGCAGTGTACAGGTAGACCCTTACCTGAATAGAGAGCTTAGACGAGGCTTAGAGTGAAGCAGAGGAAGCTCAGAGTGGGGTGGAGAGAGATGTGTATAGGTACTCGCTCCTATAGTAGGATTTATATACTCTATGGTCCACCCATGTCCGTTTGGGGAAAAGTGATGAGTAGAGGCGTCCACAATATCGCGTTTTCAGTGTCGCCTAATGTCTAATCACCGGTGGACTCGGAATAATCCCTTAAGGGGATTCTGTACGTATACCGTATGACTAAATACTCCGAATTACGTGTATAGCATAACTAATCGTACTGTCATTCCTACGTAATGAGCCTTATAGTAAGTATTACGGCTCAACAGTAGTAAGACCTGCGTCTATCCCTAGTCGTTTGTACAGTGCCCGCATGCTCCTTGCAGCAAACTGGGGTCCCCTATCACTGATAATTTTCTTGGGGATCCCGTGCAAGGGGAAGACTTGCTCAAAGTAGATGGATGCTACCCCATCAGCCGTGATTTGAGAGGTCACTGGAAATAGATGGATCTGCTTGGTGTAATGATCCACTATGTTAAGGATCATGTCCTTTCCACGTGACATGGGCAGGGGGCCGATTAGATCGACTCCGACTATCTGCCAATGGTCCCTCAGGTACTTCTTGCGGCTGAATTATCGCTTTGGGGTGTAGGTCTTTGCGATAGCGTTGGCATCGATCGCATCCTTCTACGTATGAGCTTATGAAGCCTGCCATGCGTGGCCACCAATAGTAGCGACTGACTAGCTCGATGGTGCCATTTTTACCAGGGTGACTGGTGGTGATGGAGTCGTGGCATGACTTAACCACGTCTCGTCTTAGTGTCCGGTCATTGGGAACATACAGTTTCCCTCTGTGGTAAACTAGGCCATCATCTTCCTCCCACATCGCTACTCCATCCATGAGAGCTTTTGGAGCGGTCTTTTGTAAGCTTTTAAGACCCTCTATGACTTCTGCTTCTCGAATGGATGCGAGTCTTATGCGATTCCCCAGGGAGTCCACTTCTGGGCAGAAGTGTGCTTGGGCGGCATTGAGGAAATGCTTAGGTTGTAATACCTGAACTTGGCGGTTGTCCTCGTTGTCTCTGATGTGGTCTCTCGAGAATCTACTTAATGCATCGGCTTGCATGGAGTCTCCCTTTTTGTAAGTGATTTTGAAGGCGAAGCGACTTAAGTACAGGGCCCATCGGGCCTGTCGACGGTTTAAGTCCTTCATGCTTGCCCACCATTCCATATTCTTATGGTCGGTGATCACTTCAAAGGAGATGCCTTCGAGGAAGTGCCTCCAGTCCTCTAGGGCGCGGATTAAGCCGAGCATTTCTCTGTCATAGATTTTGTAGTTGCGTTCTTCTTTGCTCATAGACTGCGAGTGATACGCGACAGGGTGCCAGAGACCATCAGGATACTTTTGAGTGAGTATACTGCCAGTAGCAAATCCTGAAGCATTGGTTTCAACTCTTGTTGGAAGCTGTGGATCGTACACTTTGAGAATGGGTTCTCATATGAAGCTTTCCTTCAAGTGGTCGAAAGCCTTCTGCTGTTCAGAATGCCATTGCCATGGAGTATCCTTCTTCGTGAGGTCATGCAAGGGTCGGGCGATAGCCGCGAAGTCCTTGATGAATCGACGATAGAAGTTGGCAAACCCAATGAACGCTCTAACCTCTTTGAGCGTTGTGGGTGTAGGCCACTCCCTTACTGCAGCGACCTTGCCAGGGTCCATCTGCACTTCTCCAGGACGAATTATCATCCCTAGGTACTCCATTTCTTGCCTTTCAAAGTCGCATTTCTCAGGTTTGAGATAGAGGTCGTGTTCTTGCAGTCTCCTGAGCACTTCGCGTACTATTTTGCGATGGTGCTCCAGGGAGTTACTATAGATGAGGATATCATCCATGTATACTGCAACCTCTCCTGCTGCGATTAGATCGGCAAAGACGGCGTTCATGAGGGCTTGGAAGGTGGCTGGGCTGTTCGTCATCCCAAAGTACATGACCTTTGGTTCATATAGCCCACGATTAGTGATAATGGCGCCCTTCCATTCATCTCCGGGTTTGATCCGGATGTTGTGATAGCCCCATCTTATGTTGAACTTGGTGAAGATCTTCGCTCCTTTCAACCGGTTTATAATGTCGGCGGCGAGCGGTAGTGGATATCGGTTCTTAATAGTGATTTTATTAAGACGACGGTAATCCTGCACTAGACGGAGCTTGCCGTCTTTCTTTTTAATGAAGAATACTGGTGAGGCCATCGGTGACTTGGATGGGACCAGATATCCTTTTGAGATGTGCTCTTGCAGGAATTTGTCGAGTTCCACTTGCTTGCTAGGTGACATAGGATACGTTTTGACCCTCCAGTGTTTTACTGCATCTGGTTCGAGGTCTATTGCGTGATCCCACGGTTGATGCTCAGGGAGCCTCTGGGATTCCTCCTCAGAGAAAACTTTCACGAAGTCTCTATAGTGCTCTGGTACCATTTCTTCGAAGGTTTTCTTTGGTTTGGAGGCGGTGGCTTTCTCGGTGATCTGCTGAGAGTAGGTGAAGCCTGCCAAACAGAAAACTTCGTCTTGGACTGTATCGAGCACTTTCTCCGCAAGGAGACGGCAGCGTTCCATTCGGTTTGCCATAATGCGCGTCACCTCTACCTCCAACTCTGGTGGCGCTGTTTCAGCGGTCGAGTTGAGGCGCATAGTGCCTTCCTGCCAATCTATTTGCGGGTTCCTCTGCCTTAACCACGGTAGACCCAAAATGACGTTCTCTGGGCCTAGTGAAGTGACTAGGAAGTCGTGACTTTCTTCACTAGGGCCGATTTTCAGAGTAAGTCTGACTTTGTGGGTGATACTACCGGCTTCGTTGAGAGTCCCATCTATGTTGTATAGGGTGATGGGACTTGCAAGAGGAACCTGCAACATCTTGTGGCGGTCAGCGTACCTTTTGTCCAGGAACAACGAAGTTGCCCCAGAGTCTACCATTGCTGCTACTTTTACAGTACGATGACGTCCTTTTAAATACACAGAAATATGAAAATGTGATTTTTTATCTTTTGTTTCGGGAATAATAGTAGAAGACAGCGCTGCATCAGAAATCATCACGTGCGGCATTGCTTCTGAAGAAAGTGGAGCAAAAGGAACACTACTATTGTTCATCTCCGAGGTAGATGTAGATGTAATTGAGTCAGGAAAACAGAAAGCTGAACTAACACTACTATCTATCTTACAGGCACGAGTCGTATGAATTACAGAAGGTGAGTCCGAAACGAGGCGAGAGCGTAAACATATATTACAACTACATGAGGCCGAGTCATCTACTGTAGGGGGGCGGGTTGCAGCTATACGCAACCCCTGATCTAAAAAGCCGCCTTGAACGCATCCAGCTGTTCTTGCTGCTTTTCTATCATTCCCAACAACTTCACTATGTCTGCCTGGGACGTCTTGGCGGGGGAAGTACTTGTGGCGGCTGCTGCTGCAGTATTGGACGAGGATGGTGGACTAGGGGATTCCGTTGTTGCTGCGGCTTTTGCTTTAGCCGGTTTCCCCATTTTCTTATTTTGGCAGACGTTTGCTCGATGCCCTACTCTTTGGCACCAGTTGCAGACGTCGCGCTCGTGGTTTCCATCCTTCTTTGTGTGCTCCTTCGAGCCACACCCGTAACACCTCCCTCTCATCCATACTTGGTATTCGCCCCTAGTTTTGAAGATCTCCTCCTTTGGTTTGTTGCCCTGCTGACGCGTGGCGTCGACTTGCATGGCATCAGGGTTGGAGGTAGTGTGTGGTGATGACGATGGAGATTTGCCTTTCTTCTCGCTCTGGCGTTGGCACAGTCGTTGATCAATGACTTGCGCGCTCTGCTTGAGCTCGTCGTATGTGTTGTGGGGCTTGTCAGTGATGGTGAGGAGATCCTTGATCTCGTCTGTGAGACCGTCATAGAAGCGGGTGCGGAAGTCGACGATGGACCACCCAGTTTGTCCAGAATACTGCTCGAATATGGATGCATATTCAGCGACCATCTTTTTGCCTTGTTTTGTTTTCTTTAGCTCTTCTTGAGCTATATCTTGGACGTCCAGGGGGCTAAACCTGCGGTTGAACTCCTTGACAAAGTCCGACCAGTTTCCTCCAAAGGGAATAGTCCCTTGGTTGGCGGACTCCAGGTATGGGAGTGCCCAGGTTTTGGCATCCCCTTCCATCAGGTTGAGGGCGGCAGCTATCCATCTATGCTCATCCGCGTACCACTTGCTGTCCACTGCATGCCATGTGTTCATGGCGTCCCCTAGTGATCCTGCCCAGTTGTGGAAGGCGGCAAGGAAATGACGGGTGTCCGAAGAGGAGCCTTTCCCATCCCAGGCTTTGGGGCGGGCCACTATTTCCTTGTTCTTTCCATTTCCGGGGCGGGTGGCGGTTGCCGAGGCCACCTGTGCAGTCAGGGCTGTGACTTGCTGTGCGAGGTTGCCGACGGCTATACCAAGGTGATTTATGAGGTCCAGACAGTCCTGGACAGTGGGAGGGGGGAGTGGTGTGGGTGGTGCAGCGGGAGGGAGGGTGCTTCCGCTTGGTTGTGACATCTCGTCTAGTTTCTTCTGTCTCTCCTTTCGTTCTGCTTCCTCTTGTGCCCGACGGAATTCTTCTAAGAGAAGGAGTTGTTCGTCTGGTGAGATCTTGTCCCAGTCTTGGATACGAGATATAAACTCCTTTTCTTTCTTAGTTGGAGGAGGGAGGGTGAATTTCGAGCGAGCTCCGCTGGGATACTGAGCTTGTGCTAGACGAGCTGTCTGTTTCCCTTTCTTGGGAGCCACGTTCTTCGTCTTCCCTTACGTGGGAGATGAGGGGGCGGGGAGGGGATTCGAGACGAGGGATGAGGTTTGCAGCGATGGCTATTAGCTGCGGGACAGTGAAATCTGTACCGAGGACTGGGATTTCTAGGCCGTAGAGCTCTAGTAATCCATAACGGTATTCGGGGTCGTGATAGATTGCCTGCACGTATTGCTCGGCGATGTTACAAGGGGGTAGTTCTAATTGGAACCCCTGGTAGCGGATGTTGACACCGTCTTCGTCAATGAAACTTTCGCCTGACTGGGCGAGTGTGGCTTGGGAGGAGGAGTGGGCGGAGTGGAATGATTCTACGGAAACAGTGGGTGATGGTGATGCGTACACTGGGGAGGGGATTCGGTCTTGTTCAGACTGGGTGTCCGGGTGTACGTGCAGCGATGCCAAAGCAGAGGCTGTAGTTTGTGGTGGTGTGATGGAAGCTTGTCTCCTCCTAAAGAGACAACGAAGTCGGGTTCGAACGTTTGCAAGTATGCGAGGCAGTTTGGAAATGTGTGAGGTGGATTTGGACGACGGGATACAACGAGCGCGAAACGCTAACTCGAGGATGACTGGAATGCCCTATCAAGCGAGACCAATACACAGTGGTGTTTCACACTGCGTGAGGCTGCGGCGATAAAGGGACACTCAGGAATGATGTAAGGATATGTGTAGAGCTACAAGGCTGTCTGCCTCAGTCTTCTCGACCTGTTGGCTGCCTCTCACGCCGAAGCGCTCTCAAACTTTTCTGGTTACTACGCGTACAGCTGTCGCAGGCTAGGCCTGGCTGGCTCAACGTCTAACTGCAGCTTATCTGGCGTGGTGACCAGTTCTGCAGCCAGTACCCAGAGGCGTCTACTGATGACCAGATAGACCCAATGAAGGCAAGCACAATCTATGCCGACTTTACGGACACTAGAGTTGTACCACGAATGCACAGATTCTGCGTGCGGAGGTCCCCAGGCAAAGAGTGAGGTAGATAACACAAAGGACTGATGGTCGTCAACCACCTAGAGGGAAAATGATAAAACTGGTGAGCGTGGAGCTCAAGAGAGTGAAAAGGAACTTGTCCTAATGTAGCGGTATGACACCTCGCTACGTTGGGTCCAAGTGTGAGGGAATAGATGAACCGTCAGGTGAGCACACTCAACCCGAACACGGAGATAAATCACGCACTAAGCGTGCAGTCAATGCGGAGGGGACTAAAGCTCAGATCCTTTATACAAGGATGCAAATAGTCAGTGATCACGCAGTGGCACGCTGAGTGGAGAACCAAGAGGACAAGTTAGATTGGTAAGGAGTAAGGAGTACAAGGGAATGCGCACCTGAGTGGAGAACCAAGAGGACAAGTTGGTTCCACTCAGGACGCTACAGGAGGGTTTATATATGCTACTGTGGCTGAGCTTGAACTGAGTCTAAACACTATTACTAAGTGTACAGTAAGACTCCCTGACTCAGGAGCTGACGCGTCGTATCTATTAATAGCACTATCTATTGTGCTGACTGATGCACTGTCATAGCGCTGACGTGATGCCTTATCTTTGCTGAGTAAACTAGGTACAGCGTGTAAGCGTAAACTAGTAAGCCGAGTCTAGAGCTATCTAGAGCGTTCCATCCTTATCTACCAATCGTGAGAGTCCGTATGTAAATGGAATGTGACCGGGTTAGGTTGTCCTGTTAAGGGTGCAACTGTCCCAGGGTCACGTGCTTGAATGTGCACATGATGGCAACATGTGACTGACGATATCTCGTACTTTGGCCTCTTATATCTTCCTCAAATAATTCCATAAAAATACAGAAAAATAAGGAAAATAATGTACGCGTCCATGACAAATTTCCTATCACTGGCGAACACTATGAAGGGACCCCGCTTCTGCAATCTCAGACATCGTGGGCTGGAGCGCAGCAGCGACAGCGACGGTGTGGGACATCCAGCTCATGTGCCAGTGGGCGGACAGCGACGTAGAGTATGAGCGGTATGTGGCATCAGGAAAAACCTCCCGGATTGATCCCGGAATAAAATAATTCGGTAGTAATTTATACAGTAACAGCTTGTCATACTGGAATTTCAATAGTAATTTCTCTCGACATAGAAATCATTCAAATATCAAAGTTTTTTTCATGAAAACACTTCCACTTCGCAATGTGGCCAGGAAAGGATCATTCAGGATCCTGCCGCCCACAGATTATGTAACGCGAAGACAAGCACCAAGACAGGGGCAGTGTCTGGCCGGGCCTTTTGAACTACCTACATCATAAATGAGGTATGCACAGATCTTCGTTGCCTGTTCTAGACCAATTTGTTACGGTTTGGATCGATCGGCGCCTCGGGCCGGGAAGTGGACACTGACGCGTTGACTATGACATCACCGTCAGCAGAATATCGTCATGGACTTGTAGGATCAGTCAGCCGGGTAAGCTCCGGCGCATGTGATTGTACGATAGCGGATCGGATCTTGAAATGACTCGTAGTGACTCATAACTAGGATAGCTGTACTAGGGTTCACGGTACTTACACTATTGGCTAGTTAATATTCAAGCGGCGCTTCAAAGCCCGCGCGTAACTGTATAAGTAGACTAGTGCGAAGACCAAGTACGGCATCTTGGTCTTCTTCCAATACCACCACTATCTACTCGTCTTAGCTAAGAGGTCTTCGCCCTCTTAAGTGAGTGTCCGGCATATCCCTTAGAGACCAAGGGGATCCCCGTGACTTACCTCGTTGACTGTCCCTTCGTGGATCAGTGGAATATCCCGCCGACACCGCAGCATATCAAGTCTTCCTATACCGCAACGACCGAGTAGCGTCCCCCTACCACACGTTCTATATCATCGACAGCGTCACGTGGGCTAACGCTCAGTACATCGACCACATCCCGGCAGGAGTACCCCAACTAGAAGACCTTCACGCATACTTCGGACGGGACGAAAGCCTCCAACCTCATCCAGCCTTCTACGCAGACACCTTTGCAAACCACAACTATCGACGTATACGGATCGCCACCAAGCAAGAAGCCTAAGTCAGGCAAACGTCCGTGGTAGACGTAACATTAAGACCAAGATCCCACCGTGGCCAATCCTACAACCAAAGAACTTTGGGTCCCGTTCAGACCCTACTACATCGACAGGAGAGGAGATCGCAACGTCCCAAAGAGATACTTAGGATCCGCATTTTGGAAAGACGACGCAGAGACACCAGGCTACGTCACTTATTATTTCGATCAACAGAATAACTCGCAACTCATCCCGGTAGAGTTCAACTTCGACAATCACTGTTGGGTAGAAGTTCGTTGGGACGCTGGAAGGGAAAAACTCCAAGCCACTAGGCCAGCAAGCTCAATCCTCAACCTAGATATCAAACAATCAGAAGTCGTCACCAGAGACCAGTGGGGAACAATCGACGGAGAAGACGAAGAACCCATTAGGTCCCCAACACCCAAAACACCCGCACCATCACCATCGATCAGGAGCAACCCAGAAGAAATCGTCATCAGAGACGAACAAGAGGAAGAACAGCTAAAACAAATCGCTGAGTTGATTCCCACTGATATGTCGATAACCATCCCGACCATGGCCGCAGCTCGAACAGCCTTACTAGGCAAGGGCACCGAGTACCAACCACTCTCCGGAGGACCACCCGACGGAGGAGGAGGAGGAGGAGCACCACCAGGAGGAGACCCAGACGACAACCCGCAAGATGACCAAGCAGGCGTACCAATGTTCACAATGCCCGACACCGACAAATTCATCGGAAAAGAACCCAAGATTTTCACGGGAAATCGTGACGAAGCAGAAGCTTTCCTCGCCCAATGGAACCGGTTCGCAGGAGTCAACGCCGCCAATAAAAGCCTCAAAATCCCTTACATCAAGGCGATGATGTTCCTCACCTACGTCCAGGGACCACTCGTCGACGAATGGGCAACCGAAACAGCCAAATGGCTCGACGCCCAAGCCAACAGAAACGACCCATGGCTCTGGGCAGGGGTAGAGCTCGCGTTCAAAGGACAATTCCGCGACAACCTGGAAAAGGATCGCGCAAGAGTAGAACTCGACAAAGGGTTTAAGATGATGAACGAGGACATCGACAGCTACGTCACTAAATTCGAAAAGCTGGTCCGACAGGCTGACTACCGGTTGGACGAACCACTCGTTCTCGACAAGTTCACCAGAGGCGTTCCCCTCAAACTATACCAAAACGCCTACCAATTCCACAACCCGCGCAGCTACTCCCAATGGAAAAGCGCGCTCATTGAGCAACAGAAGAGATACCTGCACATAAAGGCCAGAGAAACCGGCTTTGGAAGGCAACCACAAATGACACAACGACCTCGCCCAAACCAGCCACTCCGATTCCAACCTCCGCAACGGCAAGGAAACCAGCAGGGGTGGCAACAATACCGCAACCACCCAGACGCAATGGACACCACTCCTGGAAGAATCAGAGCAAGAGTCGCGGAAATAGGCGACGTCAACAGAAACCACCCGGAGGATCCAAGAGACTGGACCCCAGGAGGAAGGCCCCCATTCCCGCCAAGAGGCGGATTCATGCAACGCAGAGGAGGAGGACGCGGAGTCCTGAACATAAGGGACGTAACCTGTTACAACTGTAACCAGAAGGGACACTTCTCACGAGATTGCAACCAGCCACGAAGGGCGCGAGGGAGAAGCGCATACATCGAAGAGGTCCCTACCGCACCGCAGAGCGTAGCAGAAGAACCTCTCATCGACCTGGACGAACCAGTCCAAGGCAACAGGGGCACCGCCAGCTCTCAAGTAGGCGACCTGCTAACCCAAGTTGTGGCACTACCAGAGGAGCAGAGAGGAATGTTTATGAGGGAAATGATGGGGAGGCAGGATTTTCTGAACGCCTGAACCCAACGGCCTGGGTGAGGGCTTTAAATTGTAACTCAACATTTATCACGCACTATCGATCTATGCACGTCCCAGTTTCGATTCGCACGAGTTACTTCATGGCCAACAAGAAAGCATTGGTGGACTCTGGAGCCACCCACAACTTTATACATCCAGACTTCGTCAGGAGAATGCACCTGGGAACTAAGGAACTACCAAACCCGCGTAACATATGGAACATCGATGGAACACACAACAAAGGGGGAAAAATCACCCATTACGTCGATTTAAACATACAAACTGACGGGAAACTTAAAACCATTCAGTTCCTAATCACCAACGTAGGAGGGGAGGACATCATCCTCGGCTACCCCTGGTTAGCAACGTTCCAGCCACGAATACAATGGGCTACGGCTACTATGGATACAAAACAGTACCCCATCATCATACGAACTACGAACCCCAACAAACCACCGACCCAAGCAATAGTCCAAGCAGAACTTCGGAGTATCATCACAAAAATGCAGGATGACGAACGAATGCAAGCCTTCGAAGAGCTGGAAGAAACCACCCCAATACACTTACGAACGATGGCAACCGACTTGGCAATCGCAGCACATGAAACGGTAGAGAAAAAAGAACTCCCTGAAGAATACAAGAGACATGCGAAGGTATTTAGCGAGGAGGAATCCCATCGATTCCCACCATCCAGACCCTGGGATCACGCCATCGACCTCAAACCAAATGCCCCAGACCACATCAACTGCAAAGTCTACCCACTCAACCAAACGGAGGACAAAGCACTAGAGGAATTTTTGGACGAACAATTGGCAAAAGGATACATCAGACCATCCAAATCACAGTACGCAGCCCCTTTCTTCTTTGTCAAAAAGAAGGACGGAAAACTACGCCCGGTGCAGGACTACAGGGAACTCAATACATGGACCATACGCAACCAATACCCCTTGCCGCTCATACCACAGCTAATTGCGGATCTCAGCGGGGGATGGATATTCTCGAAACTCGACGTCCGATGGGGATACACCAACATCAGAATTAAACCCGGTGACGAACACAAAGCGGCATTTAAGACCAAACGGGGATTCTTCGAACCTTTGGTAATGTATTTCGGAATGACAAACGCACCGGCAACTTTCCAAGCTATGATGAACTGGACTTTCGCACCCCTCATCGAACATCACGAAAAGAAAGGGACTGTCATTCGAGTATACATGGACGACATCGGAGTAGCCACAGCTACGACAAGGGAAGCACATATAGAAGCCATCCACGACATCCTGGATCTACTGGAACAGAACGACCTCTACCTCAAACTGGACAAATGCACATTCCACTCAGACACCCTCGATTACCTGGGGGTAATCATTAAGAAGGGGGTGATTCGCATGGACCCTGTCAAAGTCTCCGGAATCCGCGACTGGCCAACCCCCAAAAACGTCAAACAGGTACGATCATTCTTAGGATTTTGCAACTTCTACCGCGCTTTCATTCGAGGATTTGCCAATCACGCACGACCACTCAACAAACTCACACGCAAAGACGCGGAATGGCAATGGGGAACAGAACAACAGGCAGCGTTCGACAAACTCAAGACCCTCGTAACGGAAGAACCGGTGCTCAAACATCCGGAACTAGACAAACCTTTCGAACTAGAAGTCGACGCCTCGGGATACGCCGTAGGAGCAGTACTGCTTCAACGCGACAAGGACAACAAACGACACCCAATCGCCTACTACTCCAACACCCTCAACGCAGCAGAAAGAAACTACGACATCTACGACCTGGAACTGTTAGCTATCGTCAAAGCACTAAGGAACTGGAGACCATACCTCGCCGGATCACCCCACAAAATCAAAGTATTCTCCGACCACATGAACCTGCAATACTGGAGGTCTCCGCAAAAGATTAGTAGACGGGTAGCAAGGGAAGTGCTAGAACTCTCCGAATACGACATAGAGATTCACCACATCAAAGGTACGGCGAACGGGAGAGCGGACGCCCTATCAAGGAGACCCGACTACGACCAGGGAGAGCACGACAACGAGCAAGTCACAGTACTCCCGGACCACATATTCGTCAGAGCTGCGACCATCGACACAACGGACAACCCAACACGCATGAGCACAACAATCCCCGTGGAAGAAATGCAGCCCACGTACCCAGTATACACCCAGGATAACGACACTATCACGAAATGGATAGACCCACACAGACTCAAACGCATCGAGGGCACCTGGTACAAAGAGGGGCGAAGGGTGGTCACAGGCGACGCTCACGAACGGAAGCGTATTATACAAGCCCACCATGACACGCTCGCTTACGGACACCCCGGAATCAACCGAACCATCAAACTGATCGAGAGATACTATTGGTGGCCAGGACTTCGGCAAGAAGCACAGGATTACGTTAAAGGATGCGCCGACTGTCAACGAATCAAAGTCAATAACAGACCAACACGCGCACCCCTACAACCAATATTCCCGAAACCGGAAGCAACCCCGTTCGAGGTCATAGCCCTAGATTTCATCACCAAATTACCCCAATCGAACGGCTGCGACTCCATACTGACGGTGACAGACCACGACTGCTCTAAAGCGGCAGTATTTATCCCGTGCCTGGAGGAAATAAGCGCAGAAGGAACTGCGGCCCTGTACGTGACACATGTTTTTCCCAGATTCGGACTGCCAGCGCGCATCATCAGCGATCGAGACCCCAGATTCGCATCAAAGTTCATCCGCGAATTATGCCGAATACTCGGCATAGAACAGAACATCTCCACCGCATACCACCCCAGAACCGATGGCCAATCAGAACGAACCAACCAATGGCTAGAACAGTACCTGAGGTTCTGGGTCAATGAACGACAAGACGACTGGACGCAATACCTACCAATGGCAGAATTCACGCATAACAATTGGCCCAACGAATCGACCAAGGAATCTCCATTCAACATCCTCATGGGGTACAACCCACGCGCTGATTGGATCGATCGACCATCCCCTATCCCACAGGTAGCGCTGCGGGCGCAGCAATTCAAAGAGGCTAGAACGCGCGCCCAGGAACTGATGATCAAAGCGCAGCAGGGATGGATCAAACACAAGGACACCCCAAAATACCAAATCGGGGACCTCGTGTGGCTCGAAGGACGCCACCTACGTACCAACCAGCCAACGGCAAAACTTGCGCCCCGAAGACATGGGCCCTTCCAGGTCACTCAGGTGATGTCCGCAGTAAACTACCGCCTAGAACTTCCCACGCAGTGGAGTATTCACCCAGTATTTCACACGGACCTTCTCACTCCGTACAAAGAAACTCCCACACATGGGCCGAATTACCAGCGCCCACCACCGGATCTAGTTGATGGAGAAGAGGAGTACGAGGTCGAGAAGATTCTAGACTCACGACGATTCGGCAGGACACGGAAGTTGCAATATTTGGTCAAGTGGCGCGGATACCCGGACTCGGACAATCAGTGGGTCTCCAAGGATGACGTGTTCGCTGACGAAGCGATTCGGGAATTCAAACGTTCAAACCCCGCCAGAGAAACACATATAAGCGCAGGAAGATCCCAAGAGACGTCCCCATCTCTCTCACCTACTCTCCCATCTACTCATGTCCTCATCCCCAGTCCAAGTCCACTATGTCCTCGACGACCTACTCCCAATCTCAGTCCAACCTACCCTCATCGTTCAGAACGCGCCACCATCACCCCTGTCGCTTCCCCAGTCCCTTCACAACGGAGACAGTCGTCCACCTACCCCCCTACCATCCCTCGTTCCTTCACCAACCTCTACAAGAGCGGGTACAAGAAATCCTTCGCCGAGCCACATGTCAACGTCCGCAGAACCCGATACGGACGAGACTCCGATTCAAGAGGACCGAGACTTCGACCAGTACCTGTCAGAGGAACATTGTCCTCTACACCAACACCTCACCTACGGCAACCACCTCACCACCACGCACAACGAAACCCCTCCGCTATGCACCACGGACGGGGAGCCAATACGTATGCCGAAAGCTGCTCGACCCAAGGTCCGCATCTATCGTGCGGAAGAACACAGCCCGGTTTCCCGACGCCAAGTGGAGACTCCTCCACCCGTCGGGTTCCAATTCAACAGGGGAGTACACTATATCCCTTTCCAGATCCGCGATGCTCAGGACCGGTTGCACCCAGCTCGGTATACGCAGCTCATCCTCACGGCGGACCCCTTCGTCCTCGCCTACAGGAGAGGCAGCGACCAGCAGTACGGCAAGCCGGTGCACGCCGCTCCCAACTACGACTACCCCCGAGACGCCGCATACTGCGACGACGATTTGATCTTCTTAGATCAGCGCAGCATCATGCGGGAGTCAGTGGACCGCGCCCTCACGGGCATGAAAGACCTCACATTGACAGCGGAGGTCCACCGCTATCGCTGCGCCCAGGCAGGGGTGGAGGCGAAGGAGTCGGAGCTAGCAAGACTGACGGAGGAACTAGACAAGATCGCCAGGGTGAGACGCGAGTGCGTGCTGCGCCTCCAGCGAGCCAACGCGATCACGCGTATCGAGGCGGAGCGGGACTCCTACCGCCCAGGGCTGGAGGCAGGGCAACAGGTTGCGGCACAGAGGGAGGCGGCGGCACAGCGGGGTCGAGCTGGGGCTCGACCATAAGAAGGGGGTGATGTTACGGTTTGGATCGATCGGCGCCTCGGGCCGGGAAGTGGACACTGACGCGTTGACTATGACATCACCGTCAGCAGAATATCGTCATGGACTTGTAGGATCAGTCAGCCGGGTAAGCTCCGGCGCATGTGATTGTACGATAGCGGATCGGATCTTGAAATGACTCGTAGTGACTCATAACTAGGATAGCTGTACTAGGGTTCACGGTACTTACACTATTGGCTAGTTAATATTCAAGCGGCGCTTCAAAGCCCGCGCGTAACTGTATAAGTAGACTAGTGCGAAGACCAAGTACGGCATCTTGGTCTTCTTCCAATACCACCACTATCTACTCGTCTTAGCTAAGAGGTCTTCGCCCTCTTAAGTGAGTGTCCGGCATATCCCTTAGAGACCAAGGGGATCCCCGTGACTTACCTCGTTGACTGTCCCTTCGTGGATCAGTGGAATATCCCGCCGACACCGCAGCATATCAAGTCTTCCTATACCGCAACGACCGAGTAGCGTCCCCCTACCACACGTTCTATATCATCGACAGCGTCACGTGGGCTAACGCTCAGTACATCGACCACATCCCGGCAGGAGTACCCCAACTAGAAGACCTTCACGCATACTTCGGACGGGACGAAAGCCTCCAACCTCATCCAGCCTTCTACGCAGACACCTTTGCAAACCACAACTATCGACGTATACGGATCGCCACCAAGCAAGAAGCCTAAGTCAGGCAAACGTCCGTGGTAGACGTAACAAATTGACCAAATTCCAATCTTCAATCAGTGATCATTCGCTTTCTCAGTTGAGTGGTCCATCCTTGGACTCCTCTGGTGCCGCCTCACATGTCCCCTGTGGAGGCTTGAGTATTTCTCAAAGTCACTGCGAGGCACAAGGGAAAATGCAGACCAAAGGTACATCTTAAAAGTGTGGGTCTGGCGACTGTGACAATTATTGACCCATATGGCTATGGCCTAGGCAAGAGTTGCAGATATACAACAACGATCGACGCGCTCGCCGCTCACAGATGACACCTTGCTCAATATATTTCACTTCTGTAGAAACCAAGAAATCTGTCATCAACCATGGAGATGGAAATGGGAATGGGACAACCTGGTGCACGTCTGCCAACAAGGGCGTCAAATTGTATTTGTGTCACCAAACTGCCGCTGTATCCGACTTAAATGCACACGTGGAACTCCTGTCAGGACACTTGAGTTGCTGGCCAGCCCTTCCTATGATCATTGAATATGGAGAGCCATCCTCCTGCACTCAAAGACATCACCAGGGAGATGGTCACCAAAACTGAAGTGTTGCCAGCCCTTGAGTTACTTTGCATGCAGTGCCTGCAGGTGGAATACTTGTCATTCTTCGAGAATATTGTCATTTTTCGCCGGTTCTCTGACCGTCCTGTAACCATCGCAGGGACCCCATCATCTCCACAGGAGTTTGATGAAAAACTCAAATCGTACTGGTGGAAGGTAGTGTGCCACATGGCGAAAAATAAGTATATCTGTTCTACACTGCATATATGTCGATAACCTGTGCATTCGTCCCAAATGTAATACTAACGGAAAATCGGAAATCATGTCATGTCTCATCTGAATCGTGGACTTAGCGTGAGGAGCAATTGGCAGCCGACAGTTCATGATGAATTGACACCAATGACTCGAACAGTTTCGAGTCTCAGGCTGACAAACGCCAGTGGTCATCTCTCTCTGCCCAATTGTAGCCGACAACGTGTGAGTACAAGACATGGCTCGCAGTCCAGGAGACCAAACTAACGCATTTTGTTTTTCACATCTTACCCATCTCCGACGCTGCCTCTAGTGACTCAGGCTCAAGGGTCTTTGCTGCGGTTGTCTCATAGCTCCTATCTTGTTTTGCCACGCATAAATTCTGGTTCTCTCCTGTCCTCGAAAACTCTTCTGTGCGCCCTCATCCACGCCACCATCTCAAATCGCATCATTTTACACCCCATTCACGCTAATTGAGCCTATCTCGACTATTAGTACTCCCAATCTGACTAGTAACCCTACTTTGGACTCTACCAAGCTGGTTGTCTATTCTCTTTAATGTCAGCTGATAACATTCCTCTCCATTCCGCTTCTGGCACCGATTCGACACCGATAGACGAACCTCACAGTGGCCCAGGGATTGGAGAGATTATGAAGAAACCCAAACATGCAGAAATAGGGGAACTATCGGCGGCTGCAGGTGTGACCGGGTTCCTATTTGAGACGTGGAACGGTCGCTGACTCAGACTCGTGTGGCGCAGACCAGGCCCACAGAAAAGCAATGTCAATCCACATGTTCCCGGACAGTGTCCTGCTAGAAATATTTAACTTGTGTAGAACGACCCGAGGTCACAACGATTACTCCAGAAAACAACCAGCCCCCATGTTGGAATGGCGGCTGGTGCAAGTCTGCCGGAGGTGGCGAAATCTCATATTCGCATCGCCATCCCGCCTCAATCTAGAGCTTCTCTGCACACACGGAACGCCCGTCATGGAGGGCCTTGATTGGTGGCCAGCCTTTCCTATCGTCATCAAATACGACAAGATCGCACAAATAGACAAAGATAATATCATTGCAGCTCTCGAACACCCAGATCGTGTACGCCGAATCACCCTTTCCGGAGTAACGAAACCATTTTGGGGGAAGATAGATACGGCAATGAAGCAGTCATTCCCAATCCTGACACATCTTTGGCTCACTGGACCGACAGATCGTGATGAACGCGCACCAGTGCTTCCCCTTAGTCTCCTCGGTGGAGGTGGTACTCTGCGTCTAGAGGAAGTCCACTTGCAAGACATTTCCTATCCGGCGTTACCGAAGTTCCTTTTGTCTGCCAATGATCTTGTTCATCTCCACTTTATCGAAATACCCCCGACCTGTTATATCTCACCGGAGGCGATGGTGACAGGTCTGGCTGGGTTGACAAAGCTCGAAACCCTTGGGATTGGATTTCGATCACCGGTTCTTGTCGCGGAGCAAAGACTCACGCCTCCCGCAACACCGACTGTCTGTCTTCCTGCCCTCTCCTCGTTTATGTTTACAGGCTTTTGCGAGTATTTGGAAGACCTCGTGGCCCAAATCGATGCTCCTCGGGTCAACCACTTCAATATTGAGTACTTTAGTCAACCCGTATATCAAGTTCCCCAGCTTTCCAGATTCCTCGGTCGCTCAGAATATCTCAAGGCACCTGGGCTTTCGACTGTGCAAGTACGGTTCATCCCTTGGGTCAACATTTGGGTTGTTGGTTCCAGAGAAGCGCAAGTTGGGGAAGGCGGTCAGAAGATCCTCAATCTCAAATTTCTAATCCGCTGCTCAGGAATGGTTCGGGGAGTTTTGCACACGGTCCAGATACTCCAACACATATCCGCCTCGCTCTCCAACGTCGTCGAGCTCAACGTCGTCGGTCCAGCGCCGCCGTCCGACCAGCCGCAGGTCGCTGGGTCGCTGTACGGTGGGCCACTACTCGGTGGGATGTTCGGCGAGACGCTGTTTGGTAAGCCACTGCTCGAGCTACCGGGTGTGCCGGATCGCATAAACCGTCTCGACTGGATCGAATTCCTCCGCCCATTCACTGCTGTGAACCAGCTGGTTCTCCGTGGGGAGTTGTCGGAGAACATCATCCACGCACTTGAATTGGCCAAGGGAGAGATGACCGCCCATGTGTTGCCAGCTCTACACACGCTTACATTTATAGAGCAGCCATCACCATCCGTCGAGGAGTTCGTTTCTACGCGCCAGAACGCGGGCCGCCCTGTAACCATCGTCTACCCGCAAGACTCGGACCCAGAAGACTCGGACCACTCGGACGAGTTCTCTGAATGATGCTACTGGGCCTCGCTCTGGGATATTGGAGATACTCTGCCAACTTTCAAGTTTTTTTAGCCAGGTTGTGTACGATTGGAAGGTCTCCCGCTATGACGGTTGGGAAATGACCACATGAAGAAGGAAAAGAGAATATTTGTTTGCCTTAGCCACGTGTATATACGACTATCACTTGTACAGATTGCGCAGTAAGTTAGTGAGGCTGCCCGGGCCGCTACAATTTTCAGGGGACCTTTATGTAATCGAGTGTAACCGCGCGAACCCTTGCGACCAACTCTTGGTTGAGAGGAAGGCTCACGCTTACGTTGCGTCCACCCACGATGACCACCACCATCGACGGCTCAGCCTCTGCGCTCGAGCCTCTCTTCGCATTTCTGTCCTATGCTCTTATACAGGCAGAGTCTGCTGTCTATAAAATACCTGGGTCCCATGTCATTGCTCGCTATGTCAAGTCTTCCCACCAGAATGACCCCGGTCGCACGGTCCTCGAAATACTCCTAGCTCTTTTCGCCATTCGCACCCTCCTTCAATCCCGTACCCGCGCAGACAACGGTGAAAAACACTTCATTCAGTTTTCTGAAAAGGTTGGTCCGCTGAATTGTGACCACACGATCACACTGACCCAAGTACGACGCGACAGGAGGTCGACGAGCTCGTGGATGAATGGACACCAGAACCCCTGGGCGCCCCACTTACTCCAGAAGAACAGTCTGATCTCGCGTCCGTACCCGTGGTCTCTGGTGCAAATGGACCCAGGCCGAAGCTCGCCAACACCGGCAAGCAGGTTCTCAATCTTGCCAGCTACAACTTCACGGGCCTCGCCGGCAACGAAACTATCAATGTGCGCGCAATAGAGACCCTCCGCAAATATGGTGTCGGTAGTTGTGGTCCCTCCTGGATTCTACGGCACTATCGGTGCGTCTCTATTGTCATTGTGACTTTTGCTGTAATGAACGGCTTCGGTTTGCAGATGTCCACATGGACCTTGAGCGCGACATAGCAGACTTCCTTGGTACAGAGGCCTCGATTCTCTACTCTCAGGGTTTCTCAACAATACCCTGCGTGATCTCTGCGTTCGCAAAGCGCGGCGACATCATTGTTGCCGACCGGGGTGTCAATTTTGCTATACAGAAGGGCTTGCAAATTTCGCGTTCTACGGTTCGTTGGTTCGATCACAATGACCTCAAAAGCCTCGAAGATGTGCTCCTGAGCGTCGAAAAAGAACGTCGGAAACGTCGTGGGACCTCTTCACAAGACGATTCATTATCACCGAGGGTATCTTTGAGAAAGGATGGCGCTATGGTCGATCTACCAGAACTTGTAAGTTATACTCTGTCAGAAACAATACGCCCATCATCCTGACTTCATTAATAGATTGAGCTGAAGCACAAGTATAAGTATCGTCTCATTCTCGATGAGAGCATCTCTTTTGGCACTGTGGGACGAACCGGACGTGGTCTTACAGAACTATATAATGTCCCCGTATGCATCTCCTTGGTTTCATTTTCTCGTGTGTTTGCTCAACTCAACTGTACAGGCCACGCAAATAGACATGATCGTCGGATCGGTCGCCAACGGCCTCAACTCATCAGGCGGATTTTGCGCGGGCTCGCGTATCGTCGTGGATCACCAGCGCATCAACGGCACGTCCTTCGTCTTCTCCGCAGCCGTCCCTGCGCTCCTGGCGGTCTCCGCTTCGGAGGGGATCAACATCTTGCGGAACACACCGTCGATCCTGAGCACGCTGCAGGAGAACGTGCGGGCGATCCGGGCCGTTCTTGACCGGGTCGAAGCCATCACGATCCCCTCGCATGCCGCCTCGCCGATCATCCACATCCACCTGCGTTCTTCCGCGCCTGCCGCATCTGTGTCTGCGAAGCCGTCGAACCCTGCGACCCCTGCGCCGCGCGAGGCGCCGTCGTTCGACATCGTGGGCGAGGAGCGCCTCTTACAGGATATTGTGGACGAGGCGCTTGCGCAGGGCGTGTGGACGACGAGGGCACGCAGGCTGCGCGGGCAGGAGCTGGTTGACGCGCGGCCGAGCATCCGTCTCGCCGTGACGGCGGCACTGTCGCGCAAGGAGTGTGAGCGGGCTGCCGGGGTCATCAAGGCTGCGGTCGTGAAAGTGCTCGCGAAGCGCAAATGAGCGCGCGTGCTGTTCCCATCGTACTTTTGCCTCGTTTTCTCCCATCGATTATAGTTTATATAACCTCAGGTACAAGTATATCTCTACCACAGTAATGCATGCACCGTTAGGCACCAGTTAGGAGCATTAAACGCTTGTCGCTAGGTGGCCGGTCTCTGCCGGAGCGACGAAGGAGTGGCGGCAATCTATGAGTGAACGGATGAGGCTCGACTGGTTCAAGAACTGGAACACTTCAATCTCGCACGCCCACCACACCCAGTGATTTCCAAGGGATCGATAATGAGGCCCCATGTTTTCCGACCTTCATCAGCTCGGTCCGGGGGACCACCCGCCCGGCGACCTCGCAAACCTTGTCGCAAACGCAAACCTCGCAAATCCCACATCCCCGATTGAGAAGCACTCCGAGCTTCCGCTCACTTTCTATGCAGTCCGCCAGCTAAGTTATCTTCTCGTCGTTGCCTATTGCTATGCACAAGAGCTAGTACGCTTCCCTGCACCATGCGCCGGTCCCCTTTCCTCCGAGTCCCGGCGCCATACCAAACCTAAAACCGGGAGCAAGATGGTGACCCTCAAAGGACGAACTGCGCGGAAATCCCAAGCCATTAGTACATTAGTCGCCAAAAAAGTAAGTCTTGACAATGTTGAAGTATAATAGTAGTCGAACCAGCAAACAGAAACAGAAACGACGGTAAGTACACGCACGAAATGGATTTACGTAGGGAGGAGGGTGATGGTTTTGATATATCTACCCGTTCATACCGTCACGACCGAGGCTAGTACTGGACGTACCGGGTACTTTTTTCCTCTGTTGAAAGCTATAACACCTTCTGAGAACCATGCGTTAGAAGTAACCGAAACTGATGAACCCTTCGGGACAGCCGTATTTCTCGCCTCCGTTATCTCCTGCGTGCCCACGAGATCGGTATCCGTGCGTGCCTTGAGCTGGTGAACGTGGAAACAATACCTCCTGGTCCGTCGAGCGTCTCGCGGAGGTTATCTCGTGAATTCAGGCTAGGATAGAATGTCAGGAATCAGGAAGGTCGCAAAGGAATTACAAGACGCACATGGCCATGAACGCGCAGAGAGAGAGCCGAATCATGATGAGGAGGGACGGTGTATATTTGAGTGTGTATGGAGACTTTGCGAACTTCATTCAGGGGAGTCAATATTTGACAATTGGACACGGGTGAAAGCGAACGGTACCAAAATGACGGAAGAGATAGCGAACACTCTGCAGAGCACAATGGTCAGAAAGTCGACTACCCATCAGCGCACTGACTCACAAGTGAAGTGTGCCACAATTGACAGCATAAATCGCGAGAAGGTTCAACACGCTGTTTGTTCTAGCGAGAGAGCCGGTGTAAACATCCTAGGTGATAACATTTTGCAATGCTCGGGTGCGAACGCACCTCCGGACTCGAGTGCGGTTAGTCAAGAGGGTACAAACCATTCCAACAGTAATGAGGAACGTCGCAGAGGACCTTGACGGATAATGTAGCAACGAAAAACCCCTGGAATAAATGGCGATTAGAGACTGCAGCCCGCATCACATAAGGAGCGGATGTGCCTCAAGGGGGCCCGGCCCGCGTGTGTGCATCAGGCTATATGCAAAGCCTGTGAGAGAGAAAAAAAGAACATGTGCAATGATGGCTGACATTTTTGTACCGTACGCTGACGACGACAGTGATGCCTTAGCGACTCACAAATGAAGGAACAGAAGGGAGATACATACCGAGTCCAAGACCTAGCAAAAGTCGGTTGAGGATCAGGTGGCCGGCTTGAGGCATGCTACTGCGAGGGACTCACCGAATTCTGTCAATGAGATGACGGACTGCTCATGTGAGTGAGCGCCAGCTCCGGACAAATTGCGTATACGTACGATCGCTGCTGGCAGGTATGGAGAACGCCAGCCTACTTGACTAAATTGACCTACTGGACTAAAATGAGTCTCAGATAGATGAAAAACGCCAGTAAACTCACGACAATAGATCCTGTACGCATAGAAGCTACGCCCTTTCAGTAGGGGTTTGCTCCGTGGACTCCCGAAGAAAACGTACTGCTGTACACAAATTTCAAGAACAGCTGCGTACACACGCATGGGAATTGCGAACAAAAAGTCTGACACAACAGACTAGCGCACCAGAAGACTAAGGCTATCGCCTTTAGAAGAGATATTCGCTTTTGTAAGTATCAGGGACGAGTTCTGTTTCACGGCGGACGCACGGCTTGACCCCTAGAAGCCCCATAAGAACCTCAACCAAAACAGTGCATTTGGGGCGGCATACCATGGGGGGTACTCGGTGGGTAGATAAACCCCAAAATTTATGATGACAAGTTGATAAGTTTGATAAATAACGAAAGCTAGGTTGGCTGTGTCAACGAGCCTAGTTGAAGATGCATGTCACTATCATGCATCCGATAACGGAGATTTTGAAAATGCACACATCAAGAAAGCGACCTGCAGAGACTTCATCAAGACCCAGAGCGTAGTACACACGTGGGAACACTCACAAAGGACTTAAGAGGCCACCGATCCCTTGAGGAGTGACTGTTGTAGTAGGAATAGACTTGCAGCCAGGTAACACCATAGATACTAGATGGCCGATCGGGTTCGATCAGGTCCTGCGACAGTGTTTTACAGACAGTGAAACGCACATAGACGAGAGGATCGCGGCGATGAGCAACGCTCCATGAAATTCGTCCACAGGGATTAATGCGGGCATGGTTGTAGTACTACGGTAGATGAAAAGTATAATAATGGAAGGGGGAAAGGCGTTGGAAGCGGTCCGAGTCGATTGCCCAAGTCGCAGTGCTGTTGATAAAGGCCTCTGTCATGGCCCAGGTCATTGCGCCTGCACGTATTGGAAGGCGATGATAGATACTGTAGCCAAACAGAATGAGCTGGCGTAACAGCCACCATCTGTAAAACTCGGAGCCCGTCAAAGGCTGTCAGAGACCAGTCCGGACTAGTCCTGACAGGCGCCAGTTTTGCGGATGACCGGGCCAGTCTCATCAGGAGCCTGAGCGTACGGCGCATGGGAGCACTTCACGACCTACGATCCTTCCAAGTTGGCAGGTAATTTCCGTTGGTTCCTAGGGTCGTGATGATCAAGTGGAAATCTTGAGTTTATGCGTGCCAGCGACAGTGTGCCTGGAGTCTGTCCAGCACAGCCAGAGCCACGTATACGAGATCATTTCAGATGAACGAGAAAGATAGCCGGTCGTTACATTGTCTTTGAGTGGGCGACATGTGACTCGTTCCTCTCTTGACGGGATCTTTTTCTTTTTGCCCGCCCGCCACACCTTTTTTGCTATGTGATCGATGGTGAGGATCGTTATATCCGCCGACACGCGTCTGGTTGCTCCAGGAGGGCCCACCAGTCGCGACATCCCCTTGGCAACAACGACCCACATTTTCGATCGAGAGGCGCTTCGCGCTTCCGCCCGTTCTCTATGCTGTCCCACCAACATATCGCCCGCCTTTTCATATCTCCTTCCGTACCGGCCCCGGCCACTCACTCCAGAAGAACAATCCGATCTCGCGTCCGTACCCGGTCTCTGGTGTAAATGGCAGCCCGAAACTCGCCAACACTGGCAAGCAGGTTCTTGATCTTGCCAGCTACTGTCCTCACAACGATAGATATTTGACGGTTACAATAACTACACCATTACTAAGTATACCTTACACGCGTACGAAAATGAACATCTCATCTATGCTTTTACTTTGCGTTGACGATATCGCCTGCGTTTCTGTGTTTCCTATTCTCTTCTCTATCACTTCTATCCAGGCTTCCCTTCTGATCGAAGTCTATTACACGCTACCCTACAACTCCACTGGCCTCGCTGGCGACTGAAACTATCAAAGTGCACGCGATAGAGACCTCCGCAAATATGGTGTCGATAGTTGTGGCCTCCTGGATTCTATGGTACTATTGGTGCGTCTCTGTATTGTCATTGCGCCTTTGCTGTGATGAACGATTTCGATTTGCAGATGTCCACATGGACCTTGAGAGCGACATAGCGGACTTGTTCTGTACAGAGGCCTCGATTTTCTACTCCCAGGGTTCTCAACAATATCCCTGCGTGATCTCTGCGTTCGCAAAGCGTGGCCGACTGTCATTGTTGCCGACCGGGGTATCGGTTTTACTATACAGAAGGGCTTGCAAATTTCGCGCTCGACGCTTCGCTGGTTCGTTCACAATGCCATGACCTCAAAAGCCTCGAAGACGTCCTCCTGAGCGTCGACAAGAATGTTGCAAACGTCGCGGACCTCTTACAAGACGATTTATGATCACCGAGGGTATCGTTGAGGAGGATGGCGTCATGGTCGATCTACCAGAACACGTAACTTGAAGTTGTGCATGCTTCGAGACAGTGCGGTCGCATTTCCTGACCTCATGAATAGATTGAGCTGAAGCACAAGTACTAGTATCCATCTCATTCTCGACGCCTTTGGCACAGGTAGGACGAACCGGACGTGGTCTTACAGAACTCTATAACGTCCCCGTATGTGTCTCATTTGTTTCTCTTTGTCGTTTGTTGGCTCAACTCGACCGCACAGGCCACGCAAATCGACATGATGGTCGCCAACGGCATCAACTCCTCGGGGGGTATCTGCGCTGGCTCGCGTATCGTCGTGGATCACCAGTGCATCAACGGCACATCCTTCGTCTTCTCCGCAGCCGTGGCGCTCCTGGCAGTCTCCGCTTCAGAGCGGATCAACACCTTGCGGAACACGCCGTCGATCCTGATTCCTGAGTACAGGAGAACGTGCGCGCAATCCGGGCCGTTCTTGACCGGGTCGAAGCCATCACGATCCCCTCGCATGCAGCCTCGCCGATCATCTACATCCACCTGCGTTCTTCCGCACCTGCCGCATCTATGTCTGCGAAGCCGTCGAACCCTGCAACTCCTGCGCCGTCGTTCGACATCGTGGGTGAGGAACGCCTGTTGCAGGATATCGTGGACGAGGCACTTGTGCAGGGCGTGTGGACGGCGCGGGCACGCAGGCTGCGCGGGCAGGAGCTGGTCGAGGCGCTGCCGAGCATCCGACTTACCGTGACGGCGGGGCTGTCGCGCTGCCGGTGTTATTAAGGCTGCGGTTGCGAAAGCGTTCGCGAAGCCCAAACGAGTGCGCGCGCTGTTCCTGTCGTGCTTCGCCTCATTTTCTTCCACCGATATTAACTCAGGTACAGGTAGAACACTACGGTATCTCTATCACAGTAATGCATACGCCACGTACCCCGTTCCCACCTAACTGAACTCTTTTGAATGGTTTGATTCGCTCATGTGGAGAGTGGGGAGGAGAGCGCGTTAAAAGAGTGATTTCGTTCGCCAGCTGAACACTGAACTGCGCAGAAATACCTCTCGCCTAGCATAGTCGTCAAAAAAAGAAAGGTTTTGGCTAAGTTGGAGGTATAGTGGACCAACTAGGTAACAGAAACATGTTAAGTGCGCGCACGAAATGGATCTACGTTAGGAGCCTGATGGTTATATATCTACCTGCTCATACCGTCGCGAGCTCGGCTACAGGCGGTATCGGGGACTTTCTCTATGACACCATCTGAGAACTACGTGTTGGAAGAAACCGAAACTGAGGACCCTTCGGGACAGCCGTATGGCTCGCCACCGTTATGTCTTGCGTGGCCATGAGATCGGTACCCGTGCGTGCCTTGAGCTGGTGAACGTGGAAACAACACCTCCTGGTCCGTCGAGCGTCTCGCGGAGGTAGCCTCGCGTGTTCAGGCTGGGATAGAATGTCAGGGGTCAGGACGGTCGAAAGGGGATAACAAGACGCACATAGACATGAACGCGCAGAGAGAGAGTCGAACCGTTATGAAGAGGGACGGCGTGCATATGAGCGTGAATTGAAGCCTGGTGAACTTCATTCAGGTAGTCAATATTTGACAAGTGGACACAAGAAGTGAAAGCGAACGGTACCACAATGACGCAAGAGATAGCAAACACTCTGCATAGCACAATTGTCAGAAAGTCGACGCCCATCGGCGCACTGGCTCACAAGTGAAGTATGCCGCAATTGACAGCATAAATCGCGAGAAGGTTCAACACGTTGTTAGTTCTAGCGAGTTAGTCAGTGTAAACAGAGTGATAGCATTTTTTTGCCATGTTCTGGCGCGAACGTACCTCCGGACTCGAGTGCGGTTACTCAAGAGGGTATAAACCATTCCAACAGTAATGAGGACGTCGCAGAGGACCTTGAAAGATAATGTAGCAATGAAAAAACCCTGGTATGAACTGCAAATTAGAGACCGCAGCTCACATCAGACGAGGAGCAGATGTACCGGAAGGTTGCCCAGCTCCGACTCGTCCGACTCGTGCGTGTGTTTCAGGCTATATGCAGAAACCTGTGAGAAAAAAAGGAAAAGAATATATGCAACTATGGCTGACACTTCTGTACTGTAAACTGACGATGAGGGTAATGCGTTAGCGGCCCACAAATAAAGGAACAGAAGAGCTAAACATACCGATCCCAATACCTCGCAAAGGTCGGTTGAGAATCAGGTGAAAGTCATGCCACTATGGAGGAACTCACCGAATTCTGTTAGTGAGATGATGGACTACTCATGTGAGTGAGCGCTAGCTCCAAACAAATTGCGTATACGTACGATCGCTGCCGGCAGGTATGGTGAACGCCAGCTCACTGGACCGAAATAAGTCCCCAGAGATTAAAAAACGCCGGTAAACTCACGACAATAGATCCTATATGCGTAAAAGCTACGCCCTTTTCAGTACTAGTATGGGTTCGCCCCAAGAACTTCCCATGAAAACGTACTGCTGTACAGAAACTTCAAGAACAGCTGGTTACATATGCATAAGAATTGCGGATAAAAGTCGGTCATAGCAGACTAATAGCGCACCGGTAGATAGGACTACCCCCTTGTAGATATTTGCTTTGTAAGTCTCAGGATGGATTCTGTGTCACGGAAGACGCACGGCTTGACTCCTAGAAACCCCATGAGAACCTCGACCAGAACAGTTGTACTTCTGGGGCGGCGTACCATTGTGTGAAATTGGTGAATTCATAATCCCCAAAATTTGTGATCACAAGCTGATAAGTCGCATAAATAAGGAAAATTAGGTTGGCCGTGTCAACGAGCCTAGTCGAAGATGGTGTCACGATCACGCGTCTGATAACGAAGCTTCAAGTCTTGAGAATGCGTACATCAAAAAAGCGACCTGCAGAGGCTTTAGTATTAAGATCCCGAGCGGGGTACACGTATGGGGACCCTTACAAAGGACCTCAGAGGCCACCGATCCCTTGAGGAGTGACTGTTGTAGTAGGAATAGACTTGCGACCAGGTAACACCATAGATACTAAATGGCCGATCGGGGTCAATCAGGTCCTGCGACAGTGTATTACAGACAGTGAACAGACAGTTCAACGTACATAGACGAGAGGACCGTGGCGATGAGCAACGCTCCATGAACGCCATCCACAGGGATTAATGCAGGCATGGTTGGTACTACGGTAGATAAAAAGAGAGGCAATGGAAGGGAAGGGAAAAAACGGTGGCCGATGGAAGGGGTCGATTACCCAACTCCCAGCGTCGTTGATAAAGACCTCTGTCATGGGCAAGGTCATGGCGCCTGCACAAATTGGAACAATAATTGGAAGGTGCTAGTGATGACGGATAGCCAAAACGAATGACTCCATCAGCTGTCTCAAGTCCATCAAGAGCGTACCTTGGAGCGTACGGCGCACGGGAGCACTTCAGGGCCTACGATTTTCCGCTGCCAGTGGTTCCCAAGGTGGTTCCTAGGGTCGTCCTGTCATGTTGCATGTGGAAATCTTGAGTTCACGCACTTTTTCATGACATCGGACCTGGAGTCTGTCCGAGCGACGAGTCTGTCCAGCACGGCCTTTGATCAGAGCTACTGTATGTACACAAGATAAAGATATTAGGTTGCAATTCGGCACCCTCAACCCGACCCGAACCGGGACGCATACCCGAGTCCGCGCGGCCCGCGCCACAAGTACTTTCTGACTCGGACAACTTTCCCTTATTTCAGTGAAGTTGCATACTCTCTCGCTTTTACATTTTCTTTCCGAGTCCATTTTGTCTCAAGCGCGAGAAATCTGTTTCAGTCACTATAGGGGAGGAACCTGGGACGACAGTCACTCCGAATCCAATTGATCTGACCGCCGGCGGAGTGGCAAGATTGTCAACTTGGTATACAGTACATGCTGTTCCCAATCTGGTCGCCTCGGCACGCACGCACCCTTAACCCCAAACGTCCATCTATTCTGCGTACGAAAAACTCTTCCAAGAAGGAGAGCACAGGCAAACCATCTCCAATTCGTGAGTAGATCATTCTTCACTCGTAACTTTCCCGATATTGGCCCTCGATTCCAGCTCGAGTCTCGACCCTCCGAAATCAGGGGGGTCAATTGTGGTTCGGTCAAAAACCGTCTAAGGACGGCACTCAACTCGCTGAATCAAAGGGAAGCCGATCCCAGCCAGTGCGTGTAGAGGTGGCTGGTGTATACTTAAATCCCAAACTCGTGCAAGCCCTGATAAATCACGTTGTAAGTCATTCGAGCGCGCAATGTCCCCCATATCAAGACTGCCTTCGGCGGGAATAGGGAGTCCTTCGTCACGATACCCTGTGGGGCGACAACGAAGGAGACAAAGAAGTAACTAAGAAGAGGACGAAAAGCGTTCGTATTGACGCTTTGTAGGACTTTCTTCTTTTCAATCGCATTTTTTCAGCTGAAGTTCCTATCAGTTTCCTACAGCCGTCGTCACAACGTATTCTGCGTCTTTATGCGAAGCGGTCGAGAAAAAGTGATATCCTTAGCGGAACGCGCGAGACGGTGATACCCGCCGAATCCCAGAGTGGTTCGTCTAAATCATCGTTGAATTCTCGTTCATACGGCTAACTAACTGAAAATCTTACACGTAGATATTTCTGTTGCTCTCGGTCAGGGGAATGGACAGGCTGGACACTCGAGTTGGGTCACGTCTGGCATTCTCGCCAGATGGCAAGCGGATCGACTCAGACTGTTTTGATCGAACAATTCGTCCGATGAACCCCACGACGGGAGACACGGAGGCAGGCCCAGTTTCTGTTCACACGGATTCCGTCCAGTCGTGGCCAGCGCATCGTCTCAGACTCGGAGGATCGAACAACTCATACGTGGAACGCCACGACGGGAGACACGGGGGCAGCCCCATTTACCGAATACTGATGCAATATGGATACGCTCACATCAAACGGGTCACAACAACCGCCAGTATTAACACAAAGCTGTCCAGCAGTAGTACAGTGGTGCCTTGACGAACTCTGACCTAATCCATACACCTGTGCTAGTGAAAAGAAAAAAATGCTGTGGCGGTTCTGTCTCTACGAGTAAATACAACTCACCCAACTACGTCCGTGGACGAACTTGGAAAGATCTGAGCGGGTTTCATATTCGCCAGCGACCTAGGCGCTGGTGGAATCCGTATTAAATATTCGCGCTCATCACAACAAAATCCGTCCGTCGTCGTAGCAGGAGTCGATAGGAAATTTGTCGAGACTAGGCAAGCCTTGAAGAAGAACGCGACGCGTCTGAGTTGAAGGTGAAAGAACAAGTTTGGTGCCGTATGTAGTGCGGGTGCAGGGATGCGGCGCCTCGTACATATAATGAAAGGCAGGTTCTAACCTGAACCATCTACCCGTCTACCTCTCTGCGGGAGACCAGTCAATTGACGTCGAGGATAATGTTTCGGGCGGTGTAGCGCATGTTAAATGCCGATCCTCGACCCATAGGAGCAATAACTTACTTCAGATGTCTCCCGACGCACGAAGAGTGGAGACATGGAATGAAGAAAAGGGGATCGGAGGCGAGAAAGATCGGGAAGACCAGACCCAAATTACAAAACCCTAACCCCGGCTGCCCCTGCCCGGCACCACGCGAAGGCGAAATGTCAGGCAAGGAGGGACGATGAGCGTTCAAGCGCTTGCAAGAAGATAAAGAGCGTGAGGACTCATGCGCTGGCACGCCTCCGGCGTTGCCGTCACTGGTAAAGGCATCGCGACGTTGCCAGACATTGCTCATACACTCGGCATCTCCGCAGAACCTGCATGTATGTATGTGTGCACCAGGATCCATGATAAGCATGTAGGTAAAGGAAATTGAGAAACGAAGGCGCACTAGCGCACGATTTTCATTGCGAGGACACGAATCGATCCTCGACGTCTCGATGTCCTGAGCGAATACCTCAGCTTTGGTCGGAAACCCGGTAGGAGAGGACGATGCGAGTGTTGGGGAGCGTTTGCAGATATATGGTCGCCCCGAGAGCATGGGGGGTGGAAGAGGTGCAGGAGCTCGAGGTGCTGCGCATGTGAGACTAGCAGGTATGAAGAGAAAGATACAACGTACTGGTCATATGATAACATTCGAACTGCCTCGCTACTCGTTGAGATCATATACGTTGACCTCAAAACTTGGTTGCTCGGGAAGAGACAAAATGTTAGCAGTCTAGCTGAGGAGACGAAGGGTGGGAGAGGCTTGCAACACCATAGGTATGGGTGACAAGCATGGACACATACTGTGGCAGCGTACAGTAGGCAAAGAGGTTGAGAGTGGTACTGCCAACAAAGCGCGCATACATACAGTATGGATTCACGTACCTGGGCGCTCGAACGTCGCACGAACCCTTGACCCCAACATCCACCCTGATATCCGTCTATTTTGCGAACGAAAGGCCCTTCCAAGATATGGAACACAGGCAAATCATCTCAAATTCGTGAGTAGATCGTCCTAGATCAGTAGCTTTCCTGACCATCATGACCCTCGATTCCAGCCCAGCGGGTTCCACAGCATCTCGACCCTCTAGAATAAGGTAAGTCAATTCCTTCTGTTGTAAAGCGATGTCCGATCAAAACCGTCTATGAACAGCACTCAAGTCGCCGGGTCTCAGGGAAGCCGATTCCAGCCAGAAGGTACCGAGCGTGTAGAGGTGACTGGTGTGTACTTATCGTTCAAGCCTTGATAACTATTTAATCCATTTGTTAGTCATCCGAGCACACAACGTTCCCCAATTCGGGAGTATCCTCGGCGTGAAGACGGACTACTTCGTCACTGTAACCTATGGGGCGACAACGAAGAAGACTAAGAAGAAAACCAAGAAGACAAAAAGCGTTCAGATGGACGGGCAGATGGCGGTGTGGGACCAGAGGCTCGACGCTTTGTAGGACTTTCTCCTTTCCAGTCGCATTTTTTGGCTGAAGGTCTCCATCAGCTTCGTACAGCCGTCTTCACGCCTCATTATTCGCCTTTATGCAAAGCGGTTGAGAATAAATGACACCCTTATCGGAACGCACGAGGTGGTGATACCCGTCGAGCGTAGTTCGTCTATTCACTATAGAATTCTCGTTCATACGACTAAGTAAACATCTAGACATTTCCGTTGCCCTCGGCCAGGGTGATGGACAAGCTGAATCGACGCCGCCGGTGACGCTCGACTTAACAATTACCGTGTCGACGAACGGGGCCCCTCAGAGCGACCCCCAAACAATACCGACCGAGGGAGACGACACTCCCGCCGAAGATATCCCTCAACCCACTATGGCCCCAGATTCCAGGAGACCTGATCAATTTACCGCTCCCGAGCACCCTTTACCTCCGCCGGATCACCTTCCCGTCAATATTGGCACTCCTATGCCACAGGACCTAGAGACGTCCTTTGTCGAGGCTCGGATTGATCTCGATCGCGCTGATGAGGTCGAGAAGTCGATCGACCGATCAAATACATGGGAAGGGGTCGTCGAGAAGATCAAGTGGGTGATGGATAAGCTAAGCCCAGTTGCGGAGGTACGTGCGGTATTCGTTTTTCCTATCCTCGACTGAGCCAACTCGCGCTCTCAGCTCCATCCAATTGCGCAGATGGCGTATAAAGTGCTTTCGGTGATCCCCGAGGTACGTCTATCTATGTTATTATTGGAAGACACATGTTTATCTGGATGCCAGGAACTCTCAAAACAGTATCAACGCGACAACGATGTCCGAAAGCTAGTCAAGACCATGCACGATGCGTTTGATTTCGCAAACCACGAAGACACTTTGATATCCATTAGGCCGGAGTCAAAGGAGGCCGAAATACTTACGCGGATGTTGCAGGACGTTTCTATTTGCAGTAACTTCATCCAATCATATATAGGGGACTCGCAGTTCTGTACGTCTTCATCCATCTACTTATTGGCCAATTCGAACGTACAATTTCAGTGATGCGGATGGCGAAGAGCATGGTCGGCGGAGTGGAAGAAAAAGTTCAGCAGTTGTCCACCGCGTTTGTCGAGAATAAGAAGGCATTTTTGGATCAAGCCGTTATCGCTACGAAGATAACTGCATTCCAAATTCTAAACGATGTGGGAAAGATATCTACTCAGCTTGAGTGGGTGTCGAGCCAAGTTTCAGATGCTGGTACGTAGTTGTGGACGCCCGGGAGTTATCAAACTGATGATCGTCCCAGCGCTAGATGCAAAAATCGAACAAATCCCATATAGAACAGGCTCGCGCTTCTCCCCGGACAAGGGCTGTCTTCCGGGAACACGCACGGCGTTTCTCGACCTCATTATTGATTGGGTGAACAACCCTGCTTCCGAGCGTAGTCTCGTTCTTTTCGGGCAGGCGGGCACGGGAAAGTCGTCTATCGCACATGAGATTGCGCGTCGCTTCAATGAAATGGGTCGTCTTACGTCATCCTTTATCTTCATACGGAAGGAGCAATCCAAGACCGAGGCCTACCATCTCTTTACGAATCTTGCTCGCAATCTCGCCGACCGCTATCCGTTGTTCAAAACCGCTCTTGGAAGGGTCGTAAAGGACGACACGTCGCTTCGACTGGACACACGGGACTATGGCACGCTCTTTCGACGCCTTATCCAGGAGCCACTTAAGGACCTGCACATCGTGGGTACGATTATCGTCGTAATCGATGCTTTGGACGAGAGTGGGGATACAACTGGCAAAGGCGGGTTACACAGATTTCTCGCCAACCACCTCTCCGAACTGCCGTCGAACTTTCGTATACTCATCACCTCGCGGCTAGAGGGTGACATCGCGCCAGCGTTCCTTGGAGCGAAATCAGTGGTCATCAAACACATGAACGACGATGCGCTGGGGTCTACAACAAATTCCGATATCTTCACTTTCTTTCAGGAGAAGCTGGATCCAGCCGATTTCAAACAGTACGGCGAAGCGCTGGCAAGAAGGGCAGAGGGACTATTTCAGTGGGCGGCAGTTGCCTGTGGATACATCCAAGAACCCAAGTCGGTTGGTAGGAAGAGAGAGCGAATCAAGCATCTCTTGAAATTGGCCGCTGATCACCACGGTCAAGATCCGCTGAACGAGTTATACAAAGGGGTCCTTGACGCATACTTCAAGAACGAAGAGGCACTGTTTCGCTTTCTGGTGGGACAGCTCCTTGCCGCTTTCGAACCGCTTTCCATCCGCTCCCTGACCACACTGCTACGACACGCCACCGACGAAGACAACGTTCCGAATTCAGTTGTTGACACGCTCAGTCAGCTCGGCTCATTACTGAGTAACGTCACTTCGTCTGATGATACGCTTCCGATCGTTCCCCTTCATACATCATTCCGCGATTTTGTGACGAATAAAGCGAAAAGCGGCGATTTTTACGTTGATCTCCGCCTCGCGCACCGCCAATTGGCCCATTCTTGTCTCGGTCTAGCGCTCGTTGACCTGAAATTCAACATCTGCAATCTCGAATCGTCATACGTGGCCAATAAAGACGTCGAAGACCTTGAGTCACGGATTGTCAAATACCTGCCACCTGCGCTGTCGTATGCTTGTCGTTTTTGGGACGATCATTTGGGACGTCTTCATTTCGAGACCAGTCTCTTTGGCAAACTTCAAGGTTTCTTCGAGGCGAAGTTCCTGCATTGGCTGGAGGCGCTTAGCTTGATCGGTGATGTAGGTCTTGCTTCGGCAGCACTTTCGTCTCTAAGGGTATGGTTAGCCACCGATCACGGTGTGAGTATAAGTATCAATTCGATGAAGCGTGCGAAGAACTAATGGCTCTGGCAGCAGGTTCCTGAAGCAGAGCTAGAGAGATTGAGGTCTTTTATCAACGACGCGTCTGTGTTTGTGCGGTATTTCGGGATGGCGATAGCGAAGAGCGCGCCACATGTCTATGTTTCTGCCCTACCATTTGCGCCGAGAAATTCCCTTGTTTCTACGCATTATTCGAGTCCATTCGGTCGTACTCTGAGAGTGGAACGTGGGCGATTGTCTGATTGGTTATCATCGGAGATGGTCATTTCAAATGGGAGTTCGGTCAATTGCATTGCACTCTCGCAGGATGGCCAGCGGATCGTCTCAGGCTCGAAGGATGGAACAATTCGTGTGTGGAACGCCACGACGGGAGACACCGAGGCAGGCCCATTTTCTGGGCACACGGGTTCGGTCGCGTCTGTGGGATTCTCGCCAGATGGCCAGCGGATCGTCTCAGGCTCTTGGGATGGAACAATTCGTGTGTGGAACGCCACGACGGGAGACACCGAGGCAGGTCCATTCTCTGGGCACACGAGTTCGGTCTGGTCTGTGGGATTCTCGCCAGATGGCCAGCGGATCGTCTCAGGCTCGAGCGATCGAACAATCCATGTGTGGAACGCCACGACGGGAGACACGGAGGCCGGCCCATTTTCTGGGCACACGGGTTCGGTCATGTCTGTGGGATTCTCGCCAGATGGCCAGCGGATCGTCTCAGGCTCTTACGATGGAACAATTCATGTGTGGAACGTTACGACGGGAGACACCGAGGCAGGCCCATTTTCTGGGCACACGGGTTCGGTCATGTCTGTGGGATTCTCGCCAGATGGCCAGCGGATCATCTCAGGCTCGGACGATGAAACAATTCGTGTGTGGAACGCCACGACGGGAGACACCGAGGTAGGCCCATTCTCTGGGCACACGAATTCGGTCGCGTCTGTGGAATTCTCGCCAGATGGCCAGCGGATCGTCTCAGGCTCTTGGGATGGAACAATCCGTGTGTGGAACGCTACGACGGGAGACACGGAAGCAGGCCCATTTTCCGGGCACACGCGTTCGGTCACGTCTGTGAGATTCTCGCCAGATGGTCAGCGGATCATCTCAGGCTCTTTCGATGGAACAATTCGTGTGTGGAACGTCACGACGGGAAACACCGAGGCAGGCCCATTTTCTGAGCACAGGAATTGGGTCTTGTCTGTGGGATTCTCGCCAGATGGCCAGCGGATCGTCTCAGGCTCCGACGATGGAACAATTCGTGTGTGGAACGCCACTACAGGAGATACCGAGGCAGGCCCATTTTCTGGGCACACGAGTTCGGTCATGTCTGTGGGATTCTCGCCAGATGGCCAGCGGATCATCTCAGGCTCTTTCGATGGAACAATTCGTGTGTGGAACGCCACGACAGGAGACACGGAAGCAGGCACATTCTCTGGGCACAGGCTTTCGGTCACGTCGGTGGGATTCTCGCCAGATGGCCAGCGGATCGTCTCAGGCTCTTGGGATGGAACAATCCGTGTGTGGAACGCTACAACGGGAGACACGGAGGCCGGCCCATTTTGGGGGCACATGCATTCGGTCACGTCTGTGGAATTCTCGCCAGATGGCCAGCGGATTGTCTCTGGCTCTTGGGATGGAACAATTCGTGTGTGGAACGCCACGACGGGAGACACCGAGGCAGGCCCATTTTCTGGGCACACGGAATTTGTCACGTTTGTTGGATTCTCGCCAGATGGCCAGCGGATCGTCTCAGGCTCCGACGATGGAACAATTCGTGTGTGGAACGCCACAACGGGAGACACGGAGGCTGGCCCATTTTCTGGGCACACGGGTTCGGTCACGTCTGTGGGATTCTCGCCAGATGGCCAGCAGATCGTCTCAGGCTCTTACGATCAAACAATTCGTGTGTGGAACGCTACGACGGGAGACACCGAGGCAGGCCCATTTTCTGGGCACACAGATTGGGTCAGGTCTGTGGGGTTCTCGCCAGATGGCCAGCGGATCGTCTCGGGCTCGAATGATGGAACAATTCGTGTGTGGACCGCCACGACGGGAGACACCGAGGCATGCCCATTTTCTGGGCACACGAGTTCGGTCAGCTCTGTGGGATTCTCGCGGATCGTCTCATCGGGAGATAAGTCAATCCATGTGTTGGACTTTACGACAGAAAGCCTGATAACTCCCACACAGGTCGACTTTACGGACCAGTCTGTGATAGACGACGACGGATGGATTCGTGGCGATAAGGGTGAACTTTTAATGTGGATCCCACGAGTGCACAGGGCAAATCTTCATCGGCCTCGTAATATCTGGGTCGCTGGTGAACACGAAACCCGCTTAAATCTTTCTCATTTCGTACACGGACGTAGCTGGACGAGTTGTATTGACCCTGAGGAGATAGAACCACTACAGTAATCTGTTTTTTCTTATAGCGTAATTGTACGGATTGGGCCACTAGTAGTCACTACTATTGCCGAACAATTTTGTGTTGGTACTGGCGATTCTTACTCTTTAGATGTGACCGCATTCATATTGCATCGACAGCGGTGTCGATAGCTAATTGGCCGAGACAATGGCAGATAGTTTTGAAGCACGCGATGCCTCCCAGTTGGTGGTAACCGAACGGGGTTGGTGTCGTAGTATGTAGTACGGAGGGGTGCAGCACCTCATACGTATATGAGAAGCAGGCATGGGGAGCAACGGTATATTGTGTACTACTTTAGCTTACCTGTGAGGCCTGTACTTTACGACTACTTAGTTGTTCTTTCTGAATGAACTGTCTTTATTGGATGTGTCCTTGGTGTCTTATATACACTTCAGAACACTATATAAATAGCTATCTATCATATCTAAAGGCCTAAGACCACTCAACTGAGTGCAGACGCTGTCCGCGCTCTGATTCGTACTAGCGAGGCCACAGCTCACTGCTGTGGCCGAGCCTGTGGCTCAGCGTTGTGGCGCTCGCCGATTACTCGGCTCGCAGTGCACACACTCGCTCGCTCTCGCTCAACAGTATACTCAAACAAATACAAGTTCTGCCGAAACATCTGCCCTCTACTACCGAGACAGTCTCACCGGCGGTCAGACAATTGAAGGGGCCATGGGTAGTACTGAGGATGAATTTATGTTCCAGGCGGCGCAGTCGTGGCCTTACATGCTCATGTCACGACTAATAAAGATAGATCTTTGACCCATAGGAGAGCTAATTCACCTCAGATAGTCACTTGCTGCGGCGAGGGGAAGATCTTCCCCCAAGGTGCGAAGATATGTCAAATTCCTGGGTGGAGATTGGGTGTAGACAAGCGGCGAAGAGTGGAATGGAAAGGGATCGGAGGAGTGCTTGGAGGATCGGGAAGACCAGACCCAACCCAACCCCAACAAGACTCACTTTACACTTTGCGGGTCTGAACGCAGACCACAGGAAATTAACTATCCAATCCGCGTCACATTCGACGCTTTGCACAGCACATCGGCCAGCAGAGTTGGCGAGGGAGATGCTTTTTGATAGCGAAGTCATGTATACTTCAATTTTCAAAAAAGTTCAACGTCTGTCCGTCCAGTGACATTTATTAACCAAGAAATTAAAAAGTCCTGAGATTTTACGAAAATGTATGTGGGATCCCGTAAATGTCACAAGGCCTCGACTTCCGACGATCCTACCAAACGTGAACAGTAAATTAGTTGGTGGCGGACAGGGCATCTCGGTTCAACTCAATTGAATGCCTCGTTGACTAGCGCGTGGTTGTCACGAATGTTAATAAACGGGTACCGCAAAAAGGAAAACGGATTTATTAACGACAAGTCTCAAGCCAAGAAACGAAGGAACACGCCTCTGACAGCTCTGGCCGCGCACCGCGCACAATGTTGATGTACACCAGGTCCGACTCCGTCCAAAACGGCCTGAGGCCCGCCGTCCACCAGCGCGCAAAGTTCTCAAAGTTCTCGCGACCTTCGCGCGCGTGGATCTCGAGCTGGAGCTGGCCGATGGGACGCGCGTTACCCTCGGCGGCGCGTGCGCTGCAAAACGCCGTGGGCGCGTCGAATTCTCCGCCCTCGATGTCGATCTTGAGGATTTCGATGAACATGTGTCCTGAGATTCCCTGTCATTAGCGCTTTTCGGAGATCACGTGCGTGCACGCACTATTGGAGACCCAGTCGAACAGCTAGTACTTGGTGTCGTCGTTGTCGTCGTCGTTCGTCCCGCCGAGCGCGAAGGGCTCAGTTCTGGATCACCAGTGATCTCGGGTCCCCACTGGTCACAGGAACCGGCGTGTTGTCAGCAATGTCCAGTTGAACAGGTGGAAGCTAGTAGGACTAACGCTGTCGACACTATAGTCCTGTCCCCAGATCCCGGTGCGCGCTTCAACAGTGTCGATTCGAACGGAGACTCGCAATTGATGCCTATGGCATAAAGAGAAGAGAAGGACCCAAGTCAGTCCACTCCGCGGAATCGGCGGAGAGAAGGGAGGAAGAACGAATGAAAACAGACCGAAGGAACAAACCCATTTCCCTCCGTCGCCCAATGTACCAATGCGCTGCATGCGACGGGGGCACTGGAATGCCGGGATGAAAAGTTCCCTATCGCGATGACGTTCCGATCTCAGCAGGTCGGATACGGGGGCCGAAGGGGACGACGCACATATAGAATTCACCATGTGTCGGATACCTAATGAGGGTTGAATATACGGTGTGAGATCGATCACGAAAGGGAGAGTCCTGCGCACATGCATGGGTGTGCAAGCTGTGAGAAGGTACAGTAGTACGCAACTCACGGGTCGACAGCATCATCTCTGGGTCACTTTGATGAGCTCGAGCCGTTCTTGTATGGCCACCGCATGAGGCCTCCTCATCTGCCAGCCAAGTACGGAGAGAGCGACCGGGTCCAAAGGTGTCGCGGTAGTATGACGAGTAGCCATTTAGATCATTGCCGAATATGGCCGGAGGAGAAGAATGACAGCGACGGTGACGGTCGGACGGGGTGGCAGAGTGTTTATTACATAATGAAAGGTGTCAAATACAAGAATCGACTGCGGAGATCTCCACCTCGACTCCACGCCACATTTCTGACGCCTCGATGCACCAATCGAGCGTCACTCTGGGTATCCCATCCATTATATATAAGGCCAGCCGGTCGTTGAATGTCGAGCATCCATCCAACCAACCTCAACTAGTACGCGTCTGCTCCGTCTGCTGCCTCGTAAACGAGTGAATGATCCCCGCGGACATTCAGAAACGAGTACTGCAATCAGTGGATCAGTTATGTTTCCTAAAGCGAAGAGAGGGTACGCACCCTTGTACGCACCTCAGCAAGTCTTGGTTTCCCTCCTGCGTTATAGTTCACATACACCGAGTTCGATTCCGTCCTTGATGCTCTCATGAAGCTAAACGGTGGGCTTGCCTCTCCAATTCCCTCGTCGCGTCTCACGATCTAATCTGGTGCGGGAATCTAGGCCACACATTCATCGATGTGCTCAAGAACGATGTTGAGGGTGCCGAGTTTGACACGCTGACCGCACCCCTGGTGACGCATAAGCCGCTGAGCCCGTTCTCGAGCACGACGCTCCAAATCGGGCAGCTGCAGATCGAGCTGTATGCGTGGGACGACTAGGGAAAATTTGACTTGTTCCACGACTTGGTGGGCTGCGCTCGAGGCGGCCGTCCTGAGGCCATTCTGGGGCATAGTATTTCGGCGAATCCTCGGGGCCATGAACGTTACGACCGTCTAGCACCTACGATGCGCACGTTCCTTCAGGTCAGGTGTTTTTTCGATCTTAGGGCCAAACTATGCGCATGTCAGC
The DNA here is from genome assembly GCA_021524915.1 of Lactarius akahatsu. Taxonomy (NCBI): domain Eukaryota; kingdom Fungi; phylum Basidiomycota; class Agaricomycetes; order Russulales; family Russulaceae; genus Lactarius; species Lactarius akahatsu. Next base: position 67,182 of record JAKELL010000088.1, on the reverse strand, counting down.
TCTGGACATATTGGTCGAACTTCAGAGAAAACGCACGCTGTCCATGTGAAGTCGTAGCCCCACACTTCGCAGCCCTGGGCACGCTCCAGCAGCGCAGCCTCGAATGGTGACTCCCCATTGATACCTGCGCGCACAACCTACCATCAGCCTCCTCCCCGACCGCCAAAGATGAGGTGAAGTTAGACGCACCGAACTAGTAGATGTCACATTTTTCTTGCTTCGCGATGCGCTCCATATTTTATACTTGCTTGCCGCAGAGCACGCAGACTCGCTCGACGTGGCGCGGGCACTGGATGGACGGGATGAAGAAGTCCCCTGCACGGAAATGTTATGTCAACACTAGAACAGTGGGTGACTAGGCGGCGACCTCACATATTGTGTACTGTAGCTCCCCGTGGTAGGGTACCTAGACCTCAAATCGAATACTGTCAGCCAAACAAGTTTGTGGCAGGAACAGGAATGAAGGCGCGTCTTGTGAACAAGTGCCCAGCACATCGCCCACGGAGCTCTCCCCCAACCGTGCTCGAAAGGGAGGGGAGGGTCCGAACAAGAATGGCCCAAAACGAAAACAAGTGTTGTTCTGTACTCACAGGTCAATCTCCTCCTTACTCGGGCCATGCTTCTTGATGGGCCATTCGCGTGCTTTCAGCGTTGCAGCGTATCTCGTCTTCTCCTCATGCAGACGAGCAGGCGAGGCCACACGTTGAGCTGTACGGGTCCCGGTAGTACGGCGCCCCAATTCCGAACGAAGGTGCCTAGAAGAATATGCTGAGGGTGACGAGACCAATCACTAGAACGACGGTCGGGTGGCGATACGCGTTTTTTATGGTGGGCAAGTGACGGCGAGAAGCGTTTGCGATAAGATAAGCCAGTTATGAATACCTCTTCGTCCAATTTTGTAGGAGACGGATGGTCAGAGTGGGTGCGATACAGACCGACGCTGACAACTGGCCCAGCCCAAAGAAACTAACCTTAACCCCAACCAACCTAGACCATAACCCTGCCACACAGTGCTCGATCTCAGGCTTCGGCGGCACTCTACCTCGTTGGGCTTTACCGTGACGGTGCAATCATCAGGAAAACAAAATGTTACTAGTGGGCACTAGCCGAGGCTAGTAACACCCGAATATATTGTCACTAGTTTCCCCTAGTAACCACTAGTTAAGCTAGTTAAATCTGGTTTTGCTGATGATGGGTAGCCACAGACCAGCTCTTAAACCGCAAGGCTCAAGCCCCTTGCAAGCACTGCGACTCGGAAGGCTGACACGCCACTTGTCAATGCAACCCCAATGGTCTTGAGTTGTACCTACCTACTCATACAGTCATGACCCCGACTACGGGAGCCTGAGGTACCGGGTACTTTTTGTTGAGACGCGACTGTTTCAAGTCACATGTCTCGTGGGATATGATTGAGTCATCCCATATACTAAATACGGTATCTGTCCCTTACGGACTAATTTGGACTTGGCCGGACTCTTACGGACCGCTTTTGTTTATCTTTATTGATAGAGTCATATATGGCTCTTATTGTTCTCTATTGTTAAGATACCGGTATTGTCTGCTTTAGGCAGCTATTGTTCTCTGCCCTCCAATGGCATTTCTCCCTCTGGCGCACAGACCACCTGTATTGTGTTTGGATCACCTGTGCGCACAGACCATTCTTAGCTAAGCGTCCTGTATATAAGGACTGCTGTTTTCGCCTCTACACTTCAGAGTTCCTTCACCCTCTGAAGTGTAAGTCCCTTCTCTCTTACCCTACACTACCTTTTACTCACAGACGTCTTAGTACTTGTCTTTAGGTGTGTAGTAGTATTGGTATAGAGTTCCTTCACCCTCTGAAGTTACTTGTCTTTAGCTCATCACTATTAACGCTTCGCTCGTTAGTTCTGCGCTTCAACACTTTTTCTGTAACGCCACCAGCGGGGCGGCGTGCGACTCCGGGTTTACCAGCAGACGGCATAACGAAAGAGCAAGGTCAGGGGTCGTAGTCGCAGACGATGACTAAGGAGACTTGGATCGGTCCAAGGCGTACGCTCGAAGAGGCGCAGCGAGAACGGTGATGCACAAGATAAGAGGATGGTCTTAGAAGCGCAGAGCAAGGTTCCCAAGGTACTAGCTGGTATTGCTAAGTAACTCAAGTCTGAAGGACTTGAGTACGAAACGCTACTGGTATATATACATGCAGGTACATAAGGTTCGTACCCAGCTAAGTCCGCTCTACCGAGGGTTCGGTGGTCCGTGCGCAGCCATGGAACCTACTAGAAGGTCACATGAGGCATTGCGCCATCCGTCGTCATCGGTCTAGGTCAGCCCAGGCCCAAGTCACGTGATCAGTGACGTCACAAGCCCAGGTTCTTCCGTAACCGCCCCCTAGCACCCGGGGATCCGGTGCGGGCGTCTATCGGGCTCTCTGGAGTCTCTGCGGTGTCTGGCAGTATCTCCGGGCCGTCATGCGCGCGGGCCGCACCTTCGGTGGTCGGGGTTCGTAACATTTTCTGTCCTATAATAAGTATTACCACTGTCTAAGAACTATGTGTCTGAGGGAACCAGTGGAATAGTGGAGGACCCTTCGGGACAGCTGTTGTAAGAATGGTGAGAGGTCCAAGGTGAGTTCGAAGGCAGGGGTGTTCCACCACCTACTTGATAAGGAAGTCGAAGGCGAAGGAGAGGAGAAATATAGCAGTGAGTTGACCCCCGAGTGCCCGCGAGTGGGCCTGAGGGCCGACTTCTGGGGTAATCACACTGAATAAAAGGGGGAAAGATGGCGACCGAGTACTGTTATTTCAACAAAAGCGAGTACCGCCTACAACAGGGCCAGTAGGTAGGAAAGACAGTCAGGAAAAGTGGCATAGGTAGTAAGAGCCGAGACCGAGATAACAGAGACAACGTGGGCGAGGTGATCGAGGGTGACAGTGCGCATACGAGTTCCGAGCCCAAGCTCGGGCTGGCCTTACATCGTGTTGCTTGCCTCCGTTATGTCTTGCGTGGCCACGAGATCGGTACCCGTGCGTGCTTTGAGCTGGTGAACGTGGAAACAACACCTCCTGGTCCGTCTAGCGTCTCGCGGAGGTTATCTCGTGAGTTCAGGCTGGGATAGAACGTCAAGATGTCAGAGATGTAGCAAAGGAATAACAAGACGTACATGGACATGAATGCACAGAGAGAGAGTCGAATCATGATGAAGAGCGGCGACATGTATTTGAGTGTATATGGAGGCTTTGCGAACTTCGTTCAGGTAGTCAATATTCGACAATGGAACACAGGACGTAAAATAGAACGGTACCAAAATGACGCAAGAGACAGCAAACACTCTGAAAAATAGCACAATTGGCAGGAAAGTCAACACCCATCGGCGCACTGGCTCACAAGTGAAGTATGCCACAATTGATAGCATAAATCGCGAGGAGGTTCAACACGCTGTTTGTTCTGGCGAGAGAGCCGGTGTACATAAAGTGATGGCACTTTTGCAATGTTCTGGCGCGAACGTACCTCCGGACTCGAGTACGGTTCCGTAAGAGGGTATAAACCATTCCAACAGTAATGAGGACGTCGCAGACAACCTTGAAAGATAACGTAGCAAGGAAAACCCCTGGTATGAACGAAGATTAGAGACTCCAGCCCACATCACCAGAAAAAAAGGAGTGGATGTGCCTCAAACTGGAAGGGGCTCCGAGTCGAATCGTATGTGGGCTTCAGGCTATATGCGGAACCTGTGAGGAAAAAAAAAAGGAAAAGAATATATGCAACTATGGCTGACGCTTCTGTACTGTACACTGACAAGGGTAATGCCTCAGCGGCCTACAAATAAAGGAACAGAAGGGAGAAACGTACCGATCCCAACACCTCGCAAAAGTCGGTTGAGAATCAGGTGAAAGTCTTGAGGCACGCTACTGCGGAGGTCCGGAGGAACTTACCGAATTCTGTCAGTGAGACGACGGACTGCTCATGTGAGCGAGCGCCAGCTCTGAAAAAATTGCGTGTACATACGATCGCTGCCGGCAGGTATGGAGAACGCCAGCCCACTGGACTAAAATAAGTCTCACAGATTGAAAACGCCAGTAAACTCACGACAGTAGATCCTATACGCATAGAAGCTACGCCCTTTTCAGTAGGGGTTTGCTCTGTGAACTCCCAATGAAAACGTACTGCTGTACAAAAACTTCAAGAACAACTGCGTACGTATGCATGGGAATTGCGAACACAAAGTTGGTCACAACAGACTAGCGCACCGCTGGATAAACCTATCGCCTTTAGAAAATATAGTCGCTCTTGTGAGTCTCAGGACAGCTCTGTCTCACAGCAGACGCACGGCTTGACTCCTAGAAGCCCCATTATATCAACCAGAACAATACTTTTGGGGCGGCATACCATGATGTGGATTCGGTGAATTCATAATCCCCAAAATTTGTGACGACAAGACGATAAGTTGGATAAATAACGAAAACTAGGTTGGCCGTGTCAACGAGCCTACTCGAAGATTCGAGTTGTCACTATGATCATGCATTAGATAACGAAGCTTTTGAAAATGCGTACATCAAGAAAGCGACCTGTAGAGGCTTCATTAAGACCCCGAGCATGGTACACACGTGGGAATACCCACAAAAAACTTTAGAGGCCACCGGTCCCTTGAGCAGTGACTGTTGTAGTAGGAATAGACTTGCGACCATGTAATACCATAAATACTAGATGACCGATCGGGGTCGATCGGGTCCTGCGACAATGTATTACAGACATGAAACGCACATAGACGAGAGGACCGTGGCGATGAACAACGCCCCATGGAAATCGTCCACAGGGAATAATGCGGGCATGGTTAGTAATATGATAGATGGAAAAGAATAGCAACGGAGGGGGGGAAAGGGCAGCCGATGGAAGCGGTCGACCATCCAGCTCGCAGCGCCGTTTATAGAGGCCCCTGTCATGGGCAAACTCGTGGCGCCTGCACAAATTGGAAGGCGGTGACGGATGGCCAAGAAGATTGACCCCATCAACCAGTTTCATCAGGGGCGTACTGTACGGCGCATAGGAGCACTTCATGGTTTATGATCCTTCCAAGCTGGGGCGATTTTCCGTTGGTTCCCAGGGTCATGTTGACCCATCATGACAGTGGACCTGGCGTCTGTCCCGATTCTGCCAGGGTCTAGCACTGGCACAGCCTTGATCAGAGCCAAATACACGAAATAAACCATGACAAGAAAGAACAATTTTTCATGGACAAACCTCGCGAGGCCCTTGGATTGACATCACGAACTACATGATGAGGCATACAGCAGAGACGTGCTCGTTTCAGAAAGTAACTCGAGAGCTAATTGGAAGGCTATGCGTAAGCTGACCTGTGTGCAGACCGCTGAGTCAGATGGTATGCCACCCTCACGACTCCCATTCGGTAATCCCGGCCTTTCCTTCTTTTTTGTTTTGAATCCACTTACATGATAAGCCGTCACAAACTGTCGCGGTAAGGACAGGCTACATAGGTGACGCGCGCCATAGAGTAGGGAGTATTTGTAACCCATAAGTGTCCTTCCATCCGTTTCTCGGGCTTTCCCTTCTTCGAGTTTAATAAGTCCGCCCCTCGCAAGTTGCGATCTTGCCATACAGTAGTCGATCTCAGGCTTCGGTGGCACTCTACCTCGCTGAGCTCGCGATCACAGTGGCAGTGGGTAGCCACCGACCAGTGCTAGCACCAACACCAAACAAATGACTGATCCGTTCCGTACGCGCAGGCCGCACGGCCAGGGTTCGCCGTAGGACCTGTCCACGGACTCTGGCGGCTCATGTGGGCTGTGCATCGGGAATTTCTTACTTATCTCTCTCCAATGCAAGGCCGCGCTTCGAGTTGGAGAATACCATACAGAGGCACCAGGGCGCTTCTGGGTTCTCAGACATCATGCATCACGAGCTGCACTGGCGGCCCGGCGACGGCGACGGACATCCAGGCCGTGTGGGAGGATGGCGACGTTGAGTACGTCGAGACCGAAGCCAAGTCCGCGTCCACTAGTGTCTCTTTATAGAGCGAGCGGTCAGTACGTTTACTCCTGGTGTGCGTACTACCAGCCACGCGAAGTCATCAGGAAAAACAAACCCGGAATAATACAGCAATTGATGACATTTCTTCACACTGTAATTTCAATATTTCATAAACATAGAGGTCATCACAATTAGTTTTTCCTGATGACGCATCATCCCGCCAACTGGAATCGAGCCCATTCTAGAAAAAAGTAGACACCGCAGATGCTATGTTCCGCCGCCTTCACTTGTAATTATCCCATCGCGTGTATCTGATTTGATCGCAGTCATTCTTCCAACCTAGTGAGAAAAGGAAAAATGAGTCGTCCCGAAATCTTGAATCACTCCGAGTCGCTCGAACAGTCGTCATGCCAGTAGTGCACCGATATAGGGAGACCACACAGCTGCCGCAAAATGAATGACCCCGACAGATGCAGGCGTCCCACGCCCAAATCGAAGACCCTGGAGAGCCGGCAAGATCTCGCGGATCGACTCTCCGGCGGTGACCTGCGCCAATACAGACGCTCGATACCAACGTGCCTACGATCTTGAGCCTCATCACGCTTGTAAGTGGGCGAAGAAGGGTGAGCCAATCTGCAGGGACCATTTCGTCGTGTCAAAGCGAAGGCTCAAGAAATGAAAGTCCCCCACCCTATGCACATTATCCCGGGACTTGAGCCAGATGCAGATTTGGTTTACAAAAAAAGTGCTGATCCAGTCGTCGATCGAGTACAGGAGCTGCAATTAGAATATTCCTGGGAAAGATTGGAAATTTACGAAGAGCTTTTCAAAGGTTACAGAAGTCCTCACCTGAAGTACATTGTATGATGGGGAGAGGGCTTAGCCCTTCCCTGTGACCGAAGAATTCACACGGTCGTAGGTATCGTATTTGGTACCAACATTTCATCGGTAATAGGAGCGTCGATCCTAGAATCACTGAGGTAGATACTCTCACCTTGATATCGAAATACGGGGAGGATGATGCGAGACAAGGGTAGAGTGTCCCCTCTTTGAGAGGGAGAGAGCTGGGTCGCCACGGAAAGTCCAACAGCCATGAAGTCCGTTGCCGTCGATTTCTTCCACTCCAGAAGAGACAATGTTTTTGGACAACGAGAGGAGCCATGATAAGATAGGAACACATTAAGTGATCGGGGATACCATATCATGATAACTTAGAGAGGGCTGACCAGAAACACGGAGTCCCCCGGATTGATTTATTGTATGATACGCAAGGTGACGATGACACGCGAATACACCACCGTCTGCATACTTGCGCAAGCCTATGCCACTTCCATGGGTTGGACTTGAGGGAGGCTGGTGGATGGTGACCAGAGATTTCGAGAAGGACATCGTCATGCAGTTCTTCCGAGTCTGCACCACGTCAGTCAGCTATCACTATATCACTTCCGGGATCACGCAAAGGCAGCGCGGTCAGAGATGTACACACCTCGCCCCTTCCTCTCACGTAGCTCGTCATGGAGAGAAATCAGAGCACGCTGAGCATTGCTTCCTTTCTGATATATGTGGCGAAGTATATAGTCTTGATTGTCGTACGCAGGAAGCAAGTTTAGCTCACATGGACGGAACTGCCACCGACTCAGAGTGACCTCGCCTTACTAACTTCAAGTTGATGCGACTCTTGTGACGGAGCTCTTGTACAGTGGTCGTTTGACACGGCTGTTGGTCTCTTGCGCCGTACATGAGCGTGCGCCGCACGCGAGCAGATATTATATAAGCTGTCGCACCGGAACTGGCGCGCCCTGGACTCTACGCTCACAAATCCGCCACTACAGTATTTTGTTTGCAATATAAATCATCTATAAAATCCAGTTCTCGTCTCCAGTGCACGATCCTCTCCAAATCAAAGTCTCGAATTGCCTTAGTACTTCCACTTTCGCGACTCCCGGGCATTCGATTTCACTAAACCATTCTCCTCATGTCGACTGGTACCCTTCCTCTCCGTTCCGCTTCTGGCGCTAATTCGACACCGATACATGGACCCTAACGGCCTAGAGGACAGAGAGATTAAAGGGAGATCACAGCGTTCATCGGCTGGAGGTGTGTGTTCGGGTTCCCGTTTGGGACGTGGGACGGCTGCTGACTCGGGGCACAGGCCAGGGCCACATGTACTCCCGGACGGTGTCTTGCTAGATATATTTGACTTTCGTAGATTGGAGCGCGGTGGTGGCGTTTTCCGCAAACACATCAACCTGGAGTGGCAGCTTGTGCGCGTCTGCCGGAGATGGCGATATCTCATATCTGCATCACAATCCCGCCTCAATCTAGAGCTTCTCTGCACACGGAATGCCCGTCAGGAAGGGCCTTGATCGCTGTCCAGCCTTTCCTATCTTCACTCAATACGATAAGGTCCCATAAAAAGATAAAGATAATAATACTGCAGCTCTCAAATCTCGAGCACCCAGAGTGTACGCCATATCACCCTTTCTGGTGCGTCTAGAGGAAGTCCCTATCCTGCCAGTGATCTTCTCCATCTCCACTTTATTGAAATTTCACCAGAGGCGATGGTGACAGGTCTGGCTGGGTTGACAAAACTCAAAACCCTTGCGATCAAATTTCGACCTCCGGTCCTTGTCGCGGAGCAAAGACGTACGCCCCCCGCAACACCGACTGTCTGTCTTCGCCCTCTCCTCGTTTATGTTCACAGGCTTTTGCGAGTATTTGGAAGACCTCGGGGCACAAATCGATGCTCCTTGGGCCAACCAATTCACTATTGAGTTGTCAACCCACATATCAAGTTCCCGGTTCCTCAGTCGCTCAAAATTATCTCAAGGCACCTGGGCATTCGAGTGTGCAAGTACGGTTCATCCGTTGGGTCAACATTTGGTTTGTTGGTTCCGAAGCAGCGCCAGCTGAGGAAGGCGCCGCGGTCAGAGGATTCTCAATCCCACATTTCTAATACGCTGCTCGGGAATGGTACGGGGAGTTTTGCACACAGTCCAGATACTCCAACAACAATCCGCCTCGCTCTCCAAAGTCGTCGAGCTGAACGTCGTTGGTCCAGCGGCGCCGTCCAACGAGCCGCCGTTCGGTAGGTCACTGTACGGTGGGTCGATGTTCGGCGAGACGCTGTTTGGTAAGCCGCTGCTCTAGCTACCAGGTGTTCCAGATCGCATAGACCGCTTCGACTGGGTAGAATTCCTCTGCCCATTCATTGCTGTGAACGAGATGGTTCTCCGTGTGGAGGTGTCGGAGAACATCATTCATGCAAAGAGAGAGATGGACACCCATGTATTGCCAGTTCTACACACGCATACATTTATAGACCAGCCATTACCATCTGTCGAGGAGTTCGTTTCTGCGTGCCAGAACGCAGGCCGCCCGGACGAGTTCTCTGAATGATGCCACTGGCCCCGCTCTGGGAGATAGGAGAGGCTCTGCCAACCTTCAAGTTCTTTAGCCAGGTTGTGTACGATTGGAAGGTACCGCTATGAGTTGGGAAATGACCCCACGGAAAAGAGAATATTTGTTTGCCCTGGCCACGTGAATATATGACGACCCTCGTACAGATTTAAAAACGGCTTGTAGTTGGTCTTGGACACAGCATGGTGTTATTGATTGCAACTCATCAGGACATGAAACCCAGCCAGAAATCGGTCGAACGAGATATAATCGGAAGCTTGCGCTCTTGACTTTTTAGGGGACCTTTCGAGGGAAGGCTCCACTCCGATGATGACCACCATCGATGGCTGAGCGCTGAGCGCTGAGCCTCCGCGCTCGCTTTTCTGACCTATGCACTTATACGCAAAGTCCGCTGTCTATATAATATCTGGGTCCCATGTCATTGCTCGCTATGTCAAGTCTTCCCACCAGAATGACCCCGGTCGCACCGTCCTCGAAATACTCCTAGCCGTCTTTTTTTTCGCCATTCGCACCCTCCCTCAATCCCGTACCCGCGCAGACAACTGTGAAAAACCCTTTGTTCAGTTTTCTGAAAAGGTTGGTCCGCTGAGTTGCGGCCCACACCATCACACTGACCCACGTCCGACGCGACAGGAGGTCGATGAGCTCGTAGACGAATGGACACCAGAGCCCCACTCACTCCAAAAGAGCAATCTCGCTTCCGTACCCATGGCCTCTGGTGCAAATGGACCCAGGTAGAAACTCGCCAAGCAGGTTCTTAATCTTGCCAGCTACAACTTCACGGGCCTCGCTATCGAAGTGCGCGCGATACTAGAGACCCTCCGCAAATATGGTGTCGGTAGTTGTGGCCCTCCTGGATTCTATGGTACTACTGGTTCGTGTCTGTTGTCATTGCGCCTTTTGCTGTGACGAACGATTTCGGTTTGCAGATGTCCACATGGACCTTGAGCGCTAGCAGACTTCCTCGGTACAGAGGCCTCGATGGGGTGTCAATGTTGCTATACCGAACGGCTTGCAAATTTCTCGCGTTCTACGATTCGTTGCTCCGATCACAATGACCTCAAATGCCTCGACGATGTGCTCCTGAGCGTCGAAAAGGAACGTCGAAAACGTCGCGGACCTCTTACAAGACGATTCATTCTCACTGAGGGTATCTTTGAGAAGGATGGCGCCATGGTCGATCTACCAAGACTTGTAAGTTATGCGCTGTCAGAAACAATACGCCCTCATCCTGACCTCATTAATAGATCGAGCTGAAGCACGATCCCCTCCTCGCATGCCGCCTCGCCGATCATCCACATCCCACCTGCGTCCTTCCGTACTCGCTACATCTGTGTCTGCGAAGCCGTCGAACCCTGCAACCCCTGCGCCATGCGAGGCACAGGCACCATCGTTCAATATCGTGGGTGAGGAGCGCGTTTTGCAGGATATCGTGGACGAGGCGGTTGCGTAGGGCGTGTGGACCACGCATGCTGCTCGTGCAGGAGCTGGTTGGGGCACGGCCGAGTATCTGACTGACCGTGATGGCTGAACTGTCGGGCAAGGAGTGCGAGCGCGCTGCCAGGGCCATTGCAGTCAGGCTGCTGTCGCGAAGGTGCTTGCGAAGCGCAAATGAGTGCGCCTGCTGCACCCGCCTCCCATCATGCCTTTGCCTCATTTTCTCCCACCGATATAGTTTATATTACCTCGGGTACGGGTTGAACGTTATAGTATCTCTATCACAGTAATGGATGCACACGGTTAAGCATCAGCTAGGAGCATTAAACGCTTGGCGCTGAGTGGTCGGTCGCGACGAAGATGCGGCGGCATACACTGGAACCGGGAATTGATCTGTAAGCAAAAATTCTTGGAATAAAACTTGAATAAGACTCAAAGTATTTATTTGTAAATTTGTGTGACAATATATTTAAAGTTTATAGATCACATGACAGCTGCAACAGGCGCATTTCGGGGCATGTGATTTAGAAACTTTAAATCTTTCCCGAATATTTGTCACACATAAATATTTTGAGTCTTAATTAAGTCTTATTTCAAGATTTTTTACTTAAAGATCAATTCCCGGTTCCAGTGATAGAGCGCAGTCCAGACGAGGCGGCACGTGCTCGTTCCTCTTTTCGTGCCCACCCAAACTTTCGACTGATTTATGGGACCAAATATTTTTATCTCACCCGCCCGACACGCACAGTAATTGCCAAGGTGAGGCCCCATGCTTTCCGACCTCGCTCCGGGGGGGCACCCGCCCATCGCGACCTCGCCTCGCAAACGCAAACCTCGGACTCGGAAACCCCTCATCCCCGATCGAGAAGCACGCAGTGCTTCTAAGCAGACCGTCAGCTGAGCTATTTTCTCGCAAATGCGTATTACTATGCACAAGTGACTCTCAAAGATCGTGTGACGAACTCAGAAATACCTCACTTCGCAGTATATCAGTCGTCAAAAAAGGCAAGTTTTGGCAATGTTAGAAGTATGGTAGTCGAACAGGAAACAGAAACGACGGTAAGTACACGCACGAAATGGATTTACGTAGGGAGGAGCCTAACGGTTTTGATATATCTACCTGCTCATGTCGTCACGACTGAAGCTAGTACAGGAGATACCGGTTACTTTTCTCTGTTGAAAGCTATAACACTGTCTGAGAAATATGTATCAGAAGAAACCAGAACTAGTGGAGGACCCTTCAGAACAGCCGTATTGCTCGCCTCGTCATCTCTTGCGTGGCCACGAGACTGGTACCCGTGCGTGCCTTGAGCTGGTGAACGTGGAAACAACACCTCCAGGACCGTCGAGCGTCCCGCGGAGGTTATCTCGTGTGTTCAGGCTGAATAGAATGTCAGGACTCAGAAAGGTCGAAGGGGAATAATAAGACGCACATGGACATGAATGCGCAGAGAGAGAGTCGAACCATGATGAAGAGAGATGGCGCGTATTTGAGAGTATTTGGATATTTTGCGAACTTCGTTCACGTAGTCAATACAATGGAACATAGGAGGTAAAAGCGAGCGGTACCAAAATGAGGCAAGAGACAGCAAACACTCTGCAAAATAGCACAATTGTCAGGAAAGTCGACACCTATCGGTGCACCGGCTCACAAGTGAAGTGTGCCACAATTGATAGCATAAATTGCGAGGAGGTTCAACACGCTGTTTGTTCTAGCGAGAGAGCCGGTGTAAACAACCTGAGAGTGATAACATTTTTGCAATACTCAGGCGCGAACGTACCTTCGAACTTGAGTGCGGTTACTCAAGAGGGTATATACCATTCCAACAGTAATGAGGACGTCGCAGAGGACCTTGATAGATAATGTGGCAACGAAAACCCCCCGGAATGAACAGCGATTATAGACTGCAGCCCACACCAGACGAGGAGAAGATGTACTGGAAAGTTTCCCACCACCAAGTCGTGCGTGTGTTTCAAGCTATACGCAGAATCTGTAAGAAAAAGAAAAGGAAAAGAACATGTGCAATTATGGCTGACACTTCTGTACTGTACACTGACGACGAGGATAATGCCTTAGCGACCCACAAATAGAGGAACAGGAGGGAGAAACGTACCGATACCGATACCTCGCAAAAGTCGGTTGAGAATCAGGCGAAAATTTTGAGGGATGCTACTGCGGAGGAACTCACTGAATTCCGTCAGTGAGATGATGGACTGCTCATGTGAGTGAGGACCAGCGCCAAACAAGTCGCGTATACGTACAACCGCTGCTGGCAGGTATAGAGAACGCCAGCCCACTGGACTAAAATGAGTCTCACATAGATGGAAAAACGCCAGTAAACTCACGACAATAGATCCTATACGCGTAGAAGCTACACCCACTTCAGTACTGGTAGGGGTTTTCTCCGTGAACTCTCGATGAAAACGTACTTCTGTACACAAACGTCAAGAACAACTGGTTACATAGGCGTGAGAATTGCGGACAGAAGTCGGTCCCAACACTACTAGCGCACCGGTAGATAAAGCTATCGCCTTTAGTAGAAGGAATATTCACTTGTGTAAGTCTCAGGACGATTTCTGTGTCAAGGCAGACGCACGGCTCGACTCCTAGAAGCCCCATGATAATCTCAACCCGAACAGTAACTTTGGGGGCGGCGTACCATGGTGTGAATTCGGCGAATCTATAAACCCCAAACTTTGTGATAACAAGATGATAAGTTGGATAAATAAGGAAAACTAGGTTAGCCGTGTCAACGAGCCTGCTCGAAGATGGTGTGTCACTGTTATGCATTCGATAACGAAGCTCCTGAAAATACATACATCAAAAAAGCGACCTGCAGAGACTTCAATGAGACGCCGAGAATGATACACGTGTGGGGACCCTCACAAAAGACTTTAGAGGCCACCGATCCCTTGAGCAATGACTGTTGTACATCAGCAAGACTGAAAGCCACTAGTGGAACTAGAGCTAGTCCCACTAGTACCGCTAGTGCTCTACATTTGACCTAGGGATTGGCGTGTCTGCTGACACTAGATACCTGTAACTAGACCTACTACTTCAAGTTGTACATATATCGATGCCTAGGTCTAGTATATACCTAGACCTAGTTTTTGTCCCCGGCTCTGTTTCTCCTGGCTAGCACTAGTTCTTGTTCCCGCACTATTTCTTGTTCCCAACTCAAGTGCCGCTACCTAGCACTAGTCCTCTCCCCAGCTCTAGTACTACCAAGTAGCACTTGTTTATCCCTGGCTCTAGTAACACGGCTGGCACTAGTAATACCAGTGTGGTAGTACTGCCAGTGGCCCAAAATACAGGTTGTTCGGCGCGACAAATTACATTGCAGGAAGAACACTATATTTTGACGAGAATAGCAGTGCTATCTACACATGATGTTGGCCACTATCTCCCCTTATCGCTGCCATTCGCACACTCCTCTCCTTGGGCAGAACTAGAAGTAACCCCCGGGAAGCAACAAAAAAACCCGGAGGTTGGAAGGCGTCGTCACGGCCGTCGATGGTGCGGCTCGGGGCAGCGTCGGTGGTGTGGGCGGGTGCGGGTGCGAATGCGGGCACCCGGGAGTTGGAAGGTATCGCCGCCGCCGCCGCCGTCGAAGGTGCGGCTCGGGGTTGGTAGGCACACCCTCGTTGTTGAAAGCGCAGGGTGGCTCGGGGCAGCGTCGGTGGTGCGGGCGGGTGCGGGTGCGAATGCGGGCACCCGGGAGTTGGAAGGTATCACCGCCGCCGCCGAAGGTGCGGCTCGAGGTTGGTAGGCACACCTTCGTTGTTGGGGGCGCAGGGCGGCTCTGGGATGCGCCAGCGGTGTGCTGGCGGATGCGGGTGCGGGTGTGGGTGCAGGTGCGGGTACCCGGAAGTTGGAAGGTATCACTGCCGCGGCTGTCGAAGGTGCACCCTCATTGTTGAAGGCGCGGGGCGGCTCGGGAAAGCGTCGGCGGTGAGCCAGCAGCGCGCTAGGCCTGGAGGAATGCCCCCAGTCCGTGCCGTCGTCGTTGACTAAAAAAACCAAATCGAGTCAGCAAGTGGGTGACACAATATAGCAACGCAGACACACCGGAATCACTCCGTGAGGGTCACAAAAGCCATCCGTGCACATGATGGGACGGCCATGCACCACCGCACAACACACGGAGACGGTGGTGCAGACATACCTTGCTGATGAACGCTGGTGGTACCCTGCCGTACCAAAGCCGTCTGTGCACGCAGGGCCACGCACCGCCGTACGATACACACAGACGGAGTGAATCGATGGCAGATATACTCGGGCTTCCCGATCGTGACCATGATGAATGCGGGTGGCGCCCACTGGCATTCCACATCACAAAGGCAAGCCAGGCATCACCATAAGACACGCAGACAGAAGCGCAGAAGGCGCAGACAACAGCAAACTGATGATATTAAAAATGTGCGATAACGTGCACTTTGCGCGGCGGAAATAGGAAATACACATCGTCTAAGCGCTTTCCTGACGCACGCGTGTCCTCAACTAAATCTATCACCATGAGCGTGTGAGTTCATCAGACTCTGACTGACGACTTAGGGACTCACCAATCTATTTCAATCTGGGCGTGCAGACTCATTGTCTCAGCCTCTGCGCCCCCAGGGTACATTTCGTTTTCTTCATCACGGTCACGGTCAGCTCGCAAATATTTAGAGGCGTGGTCACGTATTTCTTCCCAGTGAGAGTCCATGAGCCGTTCGGTCGAACGAACGAACGCGCGTGCGCTGCGGCCCCAGAGCGCTTCTGTAAACCCGTGGCCCGAAACACGCGTTGTCCCGCCATTGTCATTGTTGTCGACCTGAGATATGTCTTCACCCGTCCTGAAAAGTGTGAGAGCGCGTTCAACCTAATGTACGTCAGATTCCGGCCCAGGGAGAACGAAGATGTTAATGAACATGGCATACCGCAGCTGTCGCGAGGGCAAGCCCACCAATCTGTGGGCCATACCCCCAACAATCTGGTGATATCTTTCGGAGGTGCCCTGCATAAACCTTTGAGATTAAGTCTGAGCAAAACGGGCCACGCCCATGCTACAAGACCGCGAATGTCAGGACAGCGGATCATGGTTGTTGGAGGAAGTAAAAACCCACCGTTGCATAGGGGTCCTTGTACACGAAATTACAGCGCGCGAGTGAACCTGCGACTAACGCTGCACGAGTCTCCACCGAGGTGCATTCCGCATTCTCTCCCAGCAAGAGAACTTTGACTATCCAGTAGCCAGCTTTTCCCATATCGCTGCGCCAGTTGTTGAGAATGCTATCACACTAGAAAATGTTTAATTTGACATGTTGAGTTTCTGGATTGACGCACCACGCTCAGCACAATCTCGCGATTGGAGGATTGATCTAGTGCGATGGAGGGGAATGTTCGCTTCCAGAGATTCACGACCTCTCTTTCCATTTGGCAATTTGCCCCAAATGGATCCTGTTGAGTTCCCGCCCAGGCGTGCAACGAAGGAACGAAGGATTTCCGCCAAACTTGAAGGTCTTTGCTGCCACGAGAAAAGGGTAGGTCCGCAACCAAGTACCTTTGCTTACGTGGACGCTTCCGGTCTGGCAGCGGCGCCGCGCAACCGGTGCTCATCATGGCGGCAACCCGTTTCAGTCTTACCCCCTGCGTCTTGCATTGGTCATAACGGGCTTGCAAAAGATCAATTAATGACTCGGACTTACCTCTGCTGTCATTCGTGCTTGATGCGAACCACTCCCCCCCCCACTGGTGGCTCTTTGAGTGGGTTGATCGATCTTCGCCATTCGCGAAGTTGTGCTTTTGCTGTCCTTGGCGCGTTCGAAGACTTCACCGGGCTCATAGTCATGGAAGCCTCCTTTGGCGAGGCCGTCACTGCTCAAGTTGCGCTCGATATTGGCTTGACTCGAAGCCAGACTTCCTCCACTGGCAGTACGAGAGGCTTGGAAAGTTCATCGAATTGAAGTCTACCCCATAGAATGTAACTGAGTGACTTACTTTGCTTTACCTTCGCTCTCCAATCAGTCATCATTCCTTCCATCACAACGGCATTGCACCGTTTGAGGCGATTAGACTGCTTGTGTTTTGTGCTCGACGGGGCTGCATGACTCAGGCTCGGAGGGATAGCGCGTGCAGCATTGACCTCAGACCTCACGGCTTCAAGCCTCGCTTTCTGCAGATCCAGATCACTTAGGTTGACAGAGACTCTGTTCAGTAGGAGCCTACCTCGGCGGCCCTCTTCATTGCCGCCTTTTCACGGGCACTTGGTGCAGCGTTGATAATGTCTTGCGTTTCTTCGCCTCCACTTTCAAGTGCATCCTGAAACTCTTGCTGTGACTCGCCCTCAAACGCGTCCTGGAAATCTTGCTGCGATACGCCCTCAAACATGTCTGGGGACTCTTGCTGCGACACGCCCCCAAACGCATCATGGAGCTCTTGCTGCAACTCGTCTTCATACCCTTCATGAAACTCTTGCTGCGACTCATCCAGTCCATGGACATACGGATCGCAGATCGTTGATGCTATTGGACTGGTCGCGACATCGTCGTCCGACAGGTCCCCCGGAACAGCAGGGCCCGCACCGCTAGTCACATTAGATAGTAGTGGAACGGGCACCGATGGGTTGGACTTACCTTGGGTCGTCTGTGATTTCGCCGCATTCCATGGGATGACGGAGATCTGGCCTAAATGAGTACACCTGGAATTCCATGTCCTCTCGGTCTATGGAATCCTCGACTGTTGCAATATCTGCGATGGCTGCATGGTGATTTTCCTCGGCTGCCTTTCTGGTGGCAATAGCCACTGCCTTCGCTCGGGCCTTATCTTCTTGTTTTTGCTGTTTTGAACGCTTTGTAGGTTTGGCGTCAACAAGACCGGGGTGCGCATTCGCGTTGGAAGGACGTGTACGCATATTGGAAGAGACTCAAGGTCAGGGAGAGGACGAGAGAAGTGGGTGCAGAAAGGGCACAAGAAGGAGGAAAGTCTGTCCGAACTCATCATCAATCCACACTTCTTAAGGTTTTTTCTGTCCCAGTGAAACGCGAGGTAGTTACAATGCCACGTATTCGGTCCACTGGATTTACGACACCATTTTGTAGCCATTTATTCTATCCGCGTGCCGCACATTGGAAGCGGTGCTTCTCAGTCTCAGCTGTTTTACCCTTTGGTTGCCACGAAATCTGCGTGTCAGGGACAATAACATCGTGATGCGGCGTGCACTTCGTGACACCGTCGAAGTCGGACAGTGACTTGCCCTGTTGCCCATGCACGCTCATGCTTAGGGCTGCGCACCACTGACATGCCGTATACTGACGGTCATACGGCGCCATCCGATGGTCACAGCATCCGTACCATCACCACTGCCATCCCGCCAAGCCAAGTCTGGCTGCGTCCACCCCAAACGCGATGCTAGCGCCCTCCCAACGACGACAATAACACCAGTGGCAGGAATGATGGTGAGGTGGCGCCGGTGACGATTCAACCATGGCAATGGGGCAGTGTCTGACTCAACAACAACTCGGAAGACAGCGGGATGAAGACGATGACAACAGTGACGGCAAGGCAACACCGACGACAACAACAACAACTCGGATGCAACAGACAACGTGACAGACAATGGTGGTGACACAACAGTGGCAGCAGGCAATGGATAGTCAGACCAACTAGTTACAGTGCGTTGTTCAGTAGTTACAAATCCTTACTTGCTAATAACTGTATTGTCCTTTTCACCGTCAGACGGCCGTCTATGCACCCGTGCCGTACTGTCGAGCAACTCAAGAGGTAGGTGCACATACCGTATATAGTATGACTGTACCCCGTCGACCACCATGTTTTGTACAGCTGTCTCCGTAATACGTACGGTGCGCAGCCCTACTCACGCTTACCCGACTGTGAAAATGATGACAGCACAGGCAAATTTGTACCGTGCCAGTGATGGCCGCGCTCACATCCGATTTTACATGTGCGTGCACAGGTGCATACTTGGGTGCATAAGTGCATGAGCGTGTACCTATGTCTCATATTTACTGGCACTTAGCCTGAGCTGGTACGACATTTACCTCTTTGATTTCCCTGAAACACTGGCATTTTGTGTCCAGGGCATAGCCTCGGATGCAATTGACTGTGCGGCGCACATCTAACGACAGCGCTTTATTCATACATGCTCGGGCTTACACAGGTGCCGACAACACCGTCAATACGGAATTGTCATTGCACTCGCGTGGCCGCTGTGTACCTCCCTGGGCCCATGCCGTGCTTCGCTCATACACCCTCGGGCTTACACAGGTGCCGATAACAAGGACTGGTCATCGCACTTACGTGACCACTGTGCGCTTCCCTGAGCCCGTGCCAGTGTTGTTTAATTTATAGATTAGAATGCGATCTCATTTGCATGATGATCTATATACTTGTTAACATAATATGAATGAAAAGCATCTAATGAATACGTGTAATGAAAGTCCAATGGTATCACCCTCCCATTTCCGTAGACTGGAATGAGGTGGGCTGCCCGTAGAAAGCAGTCCAGGTGCACAACAGTCCTGACTCTTTTGCCACGCATGATATCAGGGCGCACCACCCAAAGTCCAGTCGCTCGGTCACATCCCACCTTCGTAAACCACTCAACGAGTGCGCAAGGATAGTACACGTCCTCATAAATAAAAGAGAAAAGTAACTGTACTCGTACGACAGCCATCCCCAACATCCCTGGCTTTGTGTCATCCTCAACGACGAAGGCACAGTCACGGCGTGGCTCGCGTCCTCGCCAGGACGGCGTCGAACGAATGCGTTCACGCCGCATGCCCCGTGTACCACAGGGGTCGCTTGGAGAGTAAAATGTGGCGACCGCAGAATGGAAGACGGAGATCTTGCATTTTAGGGGTGGCATCTCATCTGTTGTCATACCTAGCTGATGGGAAATACATCCGCGGGTCATGTAATGTAGGTCAGGTTCACCTATGTGATGCGAAAGCCCTTCTATGTCCTTCGGATAGTTAGGGGCTTCCTGGGGTCAGATAGGGGCCATACATTCAGAGTGTTTAACATACCTGGGGTCCGGGCCAATACAACATGCCCAAGGACGTCCTCCTCCACAGGCCCCCCGTCATCATCTTCGCCATCCCCATCGGATGGAAAATGGGGGGGGCGGGGGGCCCGAGAAGTGCTGTCCCCGTCAGACGGCAAATGAGGAGGGTGGGGGGGCTGAGAGGTGCTCGATGCGACAGTGCGCCCACCCGGTAAAAGGCCAGACGCGGCGAAATGGATACGCATGGCAGCAAGCTTGTCGAGCCGCTGATTAATGAGCAGCATTTGGCCCAATGCCTGATATCGGTTCGATCGGCGCCATGGTTTCTTGACTGCTGTAATGTGGCGGGATTCCGTGATGGAAGAACAGAGCCCACCCGGGGCACCAAAATTCTCGATCATGCGCCGATAATGGAAGATCACATGTTGCCTTGGGAGTGAGAATCCTTTCGACCTGACACCAGATGTCCGAAACACCTCGCGAAGTCGCCTGAAATTTTCCAGAACATTGTCAAGAGCGTCCAAAGCATCCGAGTCGATGCACTGGCGTCGAGTGATGTAGCACGCCTCCATGAATGCGCCGAGACACAAAATAATGTCTTCTGGAACATAGCCAACAATCGCAGGGAGATAGACTTTCATGAGGGCCTTTGAATCATCGCCCGTCCACTGCTTGAAACGCCGACCATGAGGGAATCTGCGGAGGCCGGGGAAAGGGGGAACTGCAGAAATACTTTGATCCAGTCGGATTAGTGAATTGGTTGTGTGTCTGGGTTACATACCGTCGATCTATGTCGTCTAGGATGACACCCGCTTGGCTTGGACCATGCTGCGCTACCAGGTATTCACACACCCAAGTAACTAGGTGGTCCTTGAAGGTTCCCTTGATGAGTTGATGTAACAGATCTGGTGATATCATCTCATAGATATCAGCACGCGGAAAGTCGGACGTAAATGGCTACAAATGAGTTGAGAGTGAGTATACTGGCAGCACAAGCACGTGCATGCAGGAACGTACCTCGACATCGTCATGAATGCCGTATGCAACCCAGAGTTCTTTGTGGCTGAGGACGTCCGTTAAAACATTCGTGTGTCTCTGTGTGCGGCGTATGGCACATGCATCCAGGTTGGCGGGAAGCGCAGTACATCTGAAAGTGTGTGTAATCCGAGTCATGTTGTGCACACAGAAAGTATAGGGAACTCACTTAGGGCACCAATTTGTAACGATACCTGTGAGCAACACTTGCTCGGGATAATCGGCAATGAACGCTATGAGGTCATAAATGACCCGTCTGAAATGACCGTCTGGACACCTGCGGATAACAGGAGCAGTCATCCCCGAGCGTAGTGAACTCAGAACAGCTGAAACAGACGCATGATACAACTGTCGTTTGAAGGTCTGAAATTTTGGGGTGTCGTCATACCGGCGTTCACCTGAAACGTCCGAAGAAGCGTACTCATTAGAGGGCATAGCTCGGCAAGAAAACTTGAAGAGACATACACGTTGGAATGGCGAGGAATGCGATCGGAATGACAGCATTCCGATGTGCGCGTCGGACAGTGTTGTGTATATTACCGATTGATATGTACAAGGGGTGGTACTCGACGTGTCCAGTTCCCACTGATACTACCGTCTTGTCACTCCCAAGGATGATCGGGCAATACATCGCCCCCTTTATCCCTGGGTTAGCCGCGAAGATCTCGTCCTTGTCCATGTATGTCAATACTCATCGCTGGGGGACATGGGAAATTTGACTTACACTGCGCCTCCAAGCAATGTTCCCTGACATTACATTGCTCCACCGACGGCGTGTCCCATCCGCATTAACGTCAATATACGGGCACAGATCAAATTGATCTTGGAAATCAGGGTTGCTGAGCATTGCAGATACTACGGCATCTGGGTTGCGATACCATACTTCGTAAGGTGTCCGCATCCAGGAGGGAGAACTTTCGTCGACATCTTCTGGGATTGCTGTGACCAAGCACTGCCAAGGAACGTCGCCATGCACAGAGGAGTCAATGAGTCGGTACATGTGTTCGTGGCTCTCAAAAGGCCCAGGGGAATCGAAGTTAGACATATATTCGGTCCACAGTTGGAGAAGGACGTCGATGTTTCCGTTGGAAACTTCTGCACGACGATATAAAAGGTCAGCTAACTGGAACTGAACCCCATTTGCAAAGGGTGCCCAGCCCCCTTCTGAAGCGCTTTCCCGGGGTTGTGGTGGCGTGCCCGGTGGCAGGAAGTTGCCGTCTGAGTTACAGGGAAGGGCTCCTCAAAGTATTAGTGATAAGAGCGTGGACATCGAGGGTGTACATACCTGTCAAATGGGGATGCTCTTTCCTCGAATGCGATGAACCCGCAACACCAATTGGGCGGCCATTTGTGACGGCATGGATGGAGCGGAAATGGCGCGTACGCCCATGCTGGCTGCTGAAAGTTGATAGACAACCTGGGTGGGGACATTGAAGCATAGAAGTAAAATCGTACACTGGCACACCAGGAAAGCCAATAGGTTTGTGATAAATAGCCCAAGTCTAAGTCTGCAGTCCCTGGGGGTGCTAGCGTTTGGCATTGCAAGTGAGTGATACACAAGGAGTCGCAAAGTGAAACCCCCGGCTAATACCATTTGAGTTGGCTGCGCTGCAACAATGAAAATTAAATTGAACTGCTAAATATCGAGATTATGTCATCACGAGATCGGCAAGCGAACGTCCGAGTCCGAGTCATCGCCTTCCCTCACCGGCCTCACCTGGCATGTTCCACCTCCTTTGCCGCCTGCCCTCTCACCCTCACAGGAACTACGGAACCAACACCACCACATCCCAACAGTGATGCAAGGTTGGATGTTAACATCAAGTTTAAGCGTGACCCGGATGCGCCTGCCACTGGCACTGTGGCCGATATTGAGATTGATGAGAAGGAACAGCGTAGGAGATGCATATCCTTATTAAGTTTCATAAGCACTCTGTTTTTTTTTTCTGATCCGTGTTTATTCTGGAATGCGTAACAGGGTTACAGGCCAGTCGTAGCGAGATCCACTACAGTTATGAAACCCGTCTAGTCCTTAAGTATAGTCAGGTGCCCTCGAGTCGTACGTAAATAACCGAAGCTCAGAGAAGTGTTCCAAAGGTGGCACCACATGGGATTCAATGAGGAGGTTCGTAGCACTCCACACCACTATTGTCGCTCGACTTCGTGTTTTCGCTTCAAGTTGCCGACTGTACCGGCCCTCGGACTCCTTGTCACCTGACTGGCTAGACTTTGCCTTGACTGACGGCTTCTGGCTTGGACTTCTGTTCGGAATTCTCAAAGTCGAAACATCTGATGACTTGAAACGACGAGAGTCTGGCCCGGTGGAACGCACCCGGTGTTCTTCCTCATCTTGTTCTATGGAACCCTCGACTATTTCCATCTGTGCAATGGCTGCGTGGTGCTTCGCCTCGGGTTCTTCTCTGGTGGCTTTGGCTACTGGCTTCGCTCAAGCTTAATCTACTTTCATTCTTTTTTAAAATGTCTTTTTAGTTGGATTTCCAGCACAATAAGACCAGGACGTGCATTTGCATTGGAAGGGCATGCATCGACAAGCATATTGGAAGAGACTCTGGCCTGGAGAGAGGGGAGACGCTTGGCGAGAATGCTTTACCCGTTGGCTGCCATGAAACCTGAGTGTTCAAGACGACCATTCCCATGTGCGTAGAAACCACCCGCATCGTTCAGGATCTCTGGTTCTCCCCACCGCGGCCATACTGAGAGTACCTCAGCACGTGTGGCTAGATTGAACCCACCCTCAATTGCTTTTGTGCTTGCATCACTGGTGCATGCGCCATGTGCCCATGCCAACCGTCTGGTAGCCCGGTGTTTTTATATATATATAAAACATCTCTCTGCTACACTCAGACTCGGATGCCTACGTATCCCGCTTTGCAGATTGTCCGCCTTTCTCGGCCATTAGCACCACGCCACTAATTCGTGTACGTTGCAGTCTTTTCCCATTTATATCCACCTAGCCCCCCACTGCTACCGTCAATCTCGTTTGGTGGGGTATCTGAGTTCCCTCCAAAGTAAAATGCCCAGCTCCGAGACACCAGAAATCCGTACATTCTTTGGGGCAGCATTTCTTGGGCTGCTTGTCAACACCACGTGAGTCCTGCTTGAGCACTTCCTTATGGTTACAGGCTTATAGCTATTTCTCCTGCCATTGAACTGGTAGGCTCTTTGTAACGCCACCACAGGGGCGTTAAGTACGACGTGTACTTCGATAAGTCAACGGGATCGGCTAGGCGTGAACCGGCTAAGGTTCAGTTCGGTGATGAACAAGTATCACTTGGTCTCCCAGGGACACAAGGATATTAGCGGAAGTTCGAGGCTCAAGCGAAAAGGCGAGCGAAGAGGGACTCAAGCGCAAGGGCGAGTCAAAGTCGTTCGTGAGGCAAAGACAATTGTGGTATTACACAAGAAGTCAAGTCTACCGTACAAGCTAGGTAGAGCGTAACTTATATACTACTACAGGTTGTTTGTGAAGTACAAACATATGACGCGATCCTGAGGTACTGGCCCCAGCGAGCTAATAAGGAAGTGTAAAGGGGAAGTCCGTAAAAGGTACAAGGGAATCCCGCGGGGGTACGCGGGGCTCAAATGACGTCAGCGGTTCCTAGAAGTCACAGCCCTGGCTTCTCTGCGGTCATGGGGTTGGTGCGAGATAAGAGGCGAGGGCCGAATCGAAGCGGAACATAGGTAAATGTACACTCGAACGCGAGACAAGGCAGATAAGCAGATAAGACCTATTGTAACGTCTACCACGGACGTTTGCCTGACTTAGGCTTCTTGTCGTGTGGCGATCCTAAGAAGTCGGTAATTGCGGTTGGCGAAGGTGCTTGCGTAGAATGCGGGATGAGGTTGAAGGCTTTCGTCTCGCCCGAAGTATGCGTGGAGGTCTTCAAGTTGTGGGACTCCCGATGGAATCCGATCGATGTATTTGGCGTTGGCCCAAGAAGTGCTGTCGAGGATATAGAAGGTGTGGTACGGTGTTGCCACGCGATCGTTGCGATAGAGGAATACTTGATATGCTGCGATGTCGGCGGGGAAGTCCACTGATCCACGAAGGGACAGGCGAAGGGTAAGTCACGGGGATCCCTGGTCTAAGGGGATATGCCGGACACTCACTTAAGAGGGGTGGAAACCTCTTAGCAAAGACGAGTAGATTGGTGGTAGTATTGAAGAAGACCAAGATGCCGTTCTTGGTCTTCGCACCTAGTCTACTTATACAGTTACGCGCGGGCTTTGAAGCGCCGCTTGAATACTAACTAGCAAATAGCGTAAGTACCGTGAACCCTAGTACAGCTATCCTAGTTATGAGTCACTACGAGTCATTCCGAGATCCGATCCGTTATCGTACAATCACATGCGCCGGAGCTTACCCAGCTGACTGATCCTACAAGTCCATGACGATATTCTGCTGACGGCGATGTCATAGTCGACGCGTCAGTGTCCACTTCCCGGCCCGAGGCGCCGATCAATCCGAATCGTAACATCACCCCCTTCTTATGGTCGAGCCCCAGCTCGACCCCGCTGCTGCCGCTGCCTCCCTCTGCGCCGCGACCTGCTGGCCTGCCTCCAGTCCGGGGCGATACGAATCCCGTTCCGCCTCGATACGCGTGATCGCGTTGGCTCGCTGGAGGCGAAGTACGCATTCGCGTCTTACCCTGGCGACCTTGTCTAGCTCCTCCGTCAGCCGTGCCAACTCCGACTCCTTCGCTTCCACCCCCGCCTGGGCGCAGCGATAGCGGTGGACCTCCGCTGTCAACGTGAGATCCTTCATACCCGTGAGGGCGCGGTCTACCGACTCCCGCATGATGCTGCGCTGATCTAAGAAGATCAGGTCGTCGTCGCAGTATGCGGTGTCTCGGGGGTAGTCGTAGTTGGGAGCGGCGTGCACCGGCTTGCCGTATTGCTGGTCGCTGCCTCTCCTGTAGGCAAGGACGAAGGGGTCCGCCGTGAGGATGAGCTGCGTATACCGAGCTGGGTGCAGCCGGTCTTGAGCATCGCGGATCTGGAAAGGGATATAGTGTACTCCCCTGTTGAATTGGAACCCGAGGGGTGGAGGAGTCTCCACTTGGCGTCGGGAAACCGGGCTGTGTTCTTCCGCACGGTAGATGCGGACCTTGGGTCGAGCAGCTTTCGGCATACGTATTGGCTCCCCGTCCGTGGTGCATAACGGAGGGGTTTCGTTGTGCGTGGTGGTGAGGTGGTTGCCGTAAGTGAGGTGTTGGTGTAGAGGGCAATGTTCCTCTGATAAGTATCGGTCGAAGTCCCGGTCCTCTTGAATCGGAGTCTCGTCCGTATCGGGTTCTGCGGACGTTGACATGTGTGTCGGCGAAGGATCTCTTGAACCAATTCTTGTAGGGGTTGGTGAAGGAAGGAGGGATGGTACGGGGGTAGGTGGACGACTGTCTCCGTTGTGAATGGACTGGGGAAGCGACAGGGGTGATGGTGGCGCGTTTTGAACGATGAGGGTAGGTTGTACTGAGATTGGGAGTAGGTCGTCGAGGACATAGTGTACTTGGACTGGGGACGAGGACATGAGTATGTAGGAGAGTGGGTGAAGGAGATAGGGGACGTCTCTTGGGATTTCCCTGCGCTTATATGTGCTTCTCTGGCGGGGTTTGAACGTTTGAATTCCCGAATTGCTTCATCAGCGAATATGTCATCCTTGGAGACCCACTGGTTGTCCGAGTCCGGGTATCCGCGCCATTTGACTAAGTATTGCAACTTCCTTGTCCTGCCGAATCGCCGGGAGTCTAGAATCTTCTCGACCTTCGTATTCTTCTTCTCCGTCTACCAGATCCGGTGGTGGGCGCTGATAGTTTGGTCCGTGTGTGGGAGTTTCTTTGTACGGAGTAAGGAGGTCCGTGTGGAATACTGGGTGAATGCTCCACTGCGTGGGAAGTTCTAGACGGTAATTGACTGCGGACATCACCTGGACGATCTGGAAGGGTCCATGCCTTCGGGGCGCGAGTTTTGCCGTTGGTTGGTTGGTACGTAGGTGGCGCCCTTCGAGCCATACGAGGTCCCCAATTTGGTATTTTGGGGTGTCCTTGTGTTTGATCCAGCCCTGCTGCGCTTTGATCATCAGTTCCTGGGCGCGTGTTCTAGCCTCTTTGAATTGCTGCGCTCGTAGCGCCACTTGCGGAATAGGGGATGGTCGATCGATCCAATCAGCGCGTGGGTTGTATCCCATGAGGACGTTGAACGGGGATTCCTTGGTAGATTCGTTGGGCCAGTTGTTATGCGTGAATTCCGCCATTGGTAGGTATTGTGTCCAGTCATCCTGTCGTTCATTTACCCAAAACCGCAGGTATTGTTCCAGCCATTGGTTGGTTCGTTCCGATTGGCCGTCAGTTCTGGGGTGGTATGCGGTGGAGATGTTTTGTTCTATGCCGAGTATTCGGCATAGTTCGCGGATGAACTTTGACGCGAATCTGGGGTCTCGATCGCTGATGATGCGCGCTGGCAGTCCGAATCTGGGAAAAACATGTGTCACGTACAGGGCCGCCGTTCCTTCTGCGCTGATCTCTTCTAGGCACGGAATGAATATTGCCGCTTTAGAACAGTCGTGGTCCGTTACTGTCAGTATGGAGTCGCAGCCAGTTCGATTGGGGTAATTTGGTGATGAAATCTAGGGCTATGACTTCGAATGGGGTTGCTTCCGGTTTCGGGAATATCGGTTGCAGAGGTGCGCGTGTTGGTCTGTTGTTGACCTTGATTCGTTGACAGTCGGCGCATCCTTTAACGTAGTCCTGTGCTTCTTGCCGGAGTCCTGGCCACCAGTAGTATCTTTCGATTAGTTTGATGGTTCGGCTGATTCCCGGGTGTCCATATGCGAGGGTGTCGTGGTGGGCTTGTATAATACGCTTTCGTTCGTGGGCGTCGCCTGTGACTACTCTTCGCCCCTCCTTGTACCAGGTGTTTTCGATGCGTTTGAGTTTGTGGGGATCTACCCATCTTGCGACAATGTTGTTGTCCTGGGTGTATACTGGGTACGTGGGTTGCATTTCTTCCACCGAGATCGTTGCGCTCATGCGTGTTGGGTTATCCGTTGTGTCGATTGTTGCAGCTCTGACGAATATGTGGTCCGGGAGCACTGTGACTTGTTCGTTGTCGTGCTCTCCTTGGTCGTAGTCGGGTCTCCTTGACAAGGCGTCCGCTCTCCCGTTCGCCGTTCCCTTGATGTGGTGAATTTCTATGTCATATTCGGAGAGTTCCAGTACTTCCCTCGCTACCCGTCTGCTTATTTTTTGTGGGGATCTCCAGTATTGCAGGTTCATGTGGTCGGAGAATACTTTGATCTTGTGGGGCGATCCGGCAAGGTAGGGTCTCCAGTTCCTTAGTGCTTTGACGATGGCTAACAGTTCCAGGTCGTAGATGTCGTAGTTCCTTTCTGCTGCGTTGAGGGTGTTGGAGTAGTAGGCGATCGGGTGTCGTTTGTTGTCCTTATCGCGTTGGAGTAATACTGCTCCTACGGCGTATCCCGAGGCGTCGACTTCTAGTTCGAACGGTTTGTCCAATTCCGGGTGTTTGAGCACTGGTTCTTCCGTTACAAGGGTTTTGAGCTTGTCGAACGCTGCCTGTTGTTCTGTTCCCCATTGCCATTCCGTGTCTTTGCGTGTAAGTTTGTTGAGCGGTCGTGCGTGTGTGGCAAAGCCTCGAATGAAAGCGCGGTAAAAGTTGCAAAATCCTAGGAATGATCGTACCTGTTTGACGTTTTTGGGGACCGGCCATTCGCGGATTCCGGAGATTTTGACAGGGTCCATGCGAATCACCCCCTTCTTAATGATTACCCCCAGGTAATCGAGGGTGTCTGAGTGGAATGTGCATTTGTCCAGCTTGAGGTAGAGGTCGTTTTGTTCCAGCAGGTCTAGGATATCGTGGATGGCTTCCGTATGTGCTTCTTTTGTTGTAGCCGTGGCTACTCCGATGTCGTCCATGTACACACGAATGATAGTTCCCTTCTTCTCGTGGTGTTCAATGAGGGGGGCGAAAATCCAGTTCATCATAGCTTGGAAAGTTGCCGGTGCGTTTGTCATTCCGAAATACATCACTAGGGGTTCGAAGAATCCTCGTTTGGTTTTGAATGCCGCTTTGTGTTCGTCGCCGGGCTTGATCCTGATGTTGGTGTATCCCCACCGGACGTCGAATTTCGAGAATATCCATCCCCCACTGAGGTCTGCGATTAGCTGAGGTATGAGTGGTAGGGGATATTGGTTGCGTATGGTCCATGCGTTGAGTTCTCGGTAATCCTGCACCGGGCGTAGTTTTCCGTCCTTCTTTTTGACAAAGAAGAAAGGGGCTGCGTACTGCGATTTGGACGGTCTGATGTATCCTTTTGCCAATTGTTCATCCAGGAATTCTTCTAAGGCTTTGTCTTCCGTTTGATTGAGCGGGTAGACTTTGCAGTTGATGTGGTCTGGGGCGTTTGGTTTAAGGTCGATGGCGTGATCCCAAGGTCTGGATGGTGGGAATCGATGGGATTCCTCCTCACTGAATACCTTCGCATGTCTCTTGTATTCTTCTGGGAGTTCCTTCTTTTCCGTTGTTTCGTGTGCTGCAATTGCCAAGTCGGTTGCTGTTGTTCGTAGGTGTACCGGAACTGTCTCTTCTAGCTCTTCGAAGGCTTGTGCTCGTTCGTCATCCTGCATTTTTGTAATGATGCTTCGGAGCTCTTCTCGGACAGTTGCTTGGGTCGGTGTTTTGTTAGGGTTGGTGGTTCGTATGATGATGGGGTACTGTTTTGTATCCATGGTGGCGGTAGCCCATTGTATTCGTGGTTGAAATGTTGCTAACCAGGGGTATCCGAGGATGATGTCTTCTCCTCCTACGTTGGTGATTAGGAACTGGATGGTTTTAAGTTTTCCATCAGTTTGTATGTTTAAATCAACGTAGTGGGTGATTTTTCCCCCTTTGTTGTGTGTCCCGTCGATATTCCATATGTTGCGTGGGTTTGGTAGTTCTTTTGTTCCCAGATGCATTCTTCTGACGAAGTCTGGGTGTATGAAGTTGTGGGTGGCTCCAGAATCCACCAATGCTTTCTTGTCGGCCATGAAGTAACTCGTGCGAATCGAAACTGGGACGTGCATAGATCGATAGTGCGTGATAAACGTTGAGTTACAATTTAAAGCCCTCACCCAGGCCGTTGGGTTCAGGCGCTCGGAAAATCCTGCCTCCCCATCATTTCCCTCATGAACATTCCCCTCTGTTCCTCCGGTAGTGCCACGACTTGAGTCAGTAGGTCGCCCACTTGAGAGCTGGTGGCGCCTCTGTTGCCTTGGACTGGCTCGTCCAGGTCGATGAGAGGTTCCTCGGCTATACTTTGCGGTGCGGTGGGAACTTCTTCGATATATGCGCTTCTTCCTCGCGCTCTTCGTGGCTGGTTGCAATCTCGTGAGAAGTGTCCCTTCTGGTTACAGTTGTAACAGGTTACGTCCCTTATGTTCAGGACTCCACGTCCTCCCCCTCTTTGTTGCATAAATCCGCCTCTTGGCGGGAACGGAGGTCTTCCTCCTGGGGTCCAGTCTCTGGGGTTTTCTGGGTGGTTTCTGTTGACGTCGCCAATTTCTGCGACCCTTGCTCTGATCCTCCCGGGGGTGGTGTCCATTGCGTCTGGGTGGTTGCGGTATTGCTTGCCACCCTTGTTGGTTCCCTTGTCGTTGCGGGGGTTGAAATCTGAGCGGCTGGTTTGGGCGGGGTCGTTGCCCTGTTTGTGGCTGCCTTCCAAAGCCGGTTTCTCTGGCTTTTATGTGTAGGTACCTCTTCTGTTGTTCGATGAGCGCGCTCTTCCATTGGGAGTAGCTGCGCGGGTTGTGGAATTGATAGGCGTTTTGATATAGCTTAAGGGGAACGCCCCTTGTGAACTTGTCGAGTACGAGCGGTTCATCCAGCCGGTAGTCAGCCTGTCGGACTAGTTTTTCGAATTTAGTGACGTAGCTGTCAATGTCCTCGTTCATCATTCTGAACCCCTTGTCAAGTTCTACCCTCGCGCGATCCTTTTCCAGGTTGTCTCGGAATTGTCCTTTGAACGCGAGTTCTACTCCTGCCCAGAGCCATGGGTCGTTCCTGTTGGCTTGTGCGTCGAGCCATTTGGCCTGTTTCTGTCGCCCATTCGTCGACCAGTGGTCCTTGGATGTAAGTGAGGAACATCATTGCTTTGATGTAGGGGACCTTGAGGCTCTTGTTGGCGGCGTTGACTCCTGCAAACCGGTTCCATTGGGCGAGGAATGCTTCTGCTTCGTCACGGTTTCCGGTGAAGATTTTGGGTTCCTTCCCGATGAATTTGTCGGTATCGGGCATTGTAAATGTTGGTATGTCCGCTTGGTCATCTTGTGGGTTGTTGTCTGGGTCGCCTCCGGGTGGTGCTCCTCCTCCTCCGTCGGGTGGTCCTCCAGGGAATGGTTGGTGTCCCCCGATGTTTTCTTTGCCCAGTAGGGCTGTTCGGGCTGCGGCCATGGTTGGGATAGTTATGGACATATCAGTGGGGATCAACTCAGCGATTTGTTTCAACTGTTCCTCTTCTTGTTCGTCTCTGATGACGATCTCTTCCGGGTTGCTTTTGATTGATGGTGATGGTGCGGGTGTCTTGGGTGTGGGGGATCTGATGGGTTCTTCGTCCTCTCCGTCGATTGTTCCCCACTGGTCTCTGGTGACGACTTCTGATTGTTTGATATCTAAGTTGAGGATTGAGCTTGCTGGTCTAGTAGCTTGGAGTTTCTCCCTTCCGGCGTCCCAACGAACTTCTACCCAACAGTGATTGTCGAAGTTGAATTCTACTGGGATGAGTTGCGAGTTGTTTTGTCGATCGAAATAGTAAGTAACGTAGCCTGGTGTCTCCGCGTCGTCTTTCCAAAATGCGGATCCCAGGTATCTCTTTGGGACGTTGCGGTCTCCTCTTCTGTCGATGTAGTAGGGTCTGAACGGGACCCAGAGTTCTTTGGTTGTAGGATTGGCCACGGTGGGATCTTGGTCTTAATGTAACGTCTACCACGGACGTTTGCCTGACTTAGGCTTCTTGTCGTGTGGCGATCCTAAGAAGTCGGTAATTGCGGTTGGCGAAGGTGCTTGCGTAGAATGCGGGATGAGGTTGAAGGCTTTCGTCTCGCCCGAAGTATGCGTGGAGGTCTTCAAGTTGTGGGACTCCCGATGGAATCCGATCGATGTATTTGGCGTTGGCCCAAGAAGTGCTGTCGAGGATATAGAAGGTGTGGTACGGTGTTGCCACGCGATCGTTGCGATAGAGGAATACTTGATATGCTGCGATGTCGGCGGGGAAGTCCACTGATCCACGAAGGGACAGGCGAAGGGTAAGTCACGGGGATCCCTGGTCTAAGGGGATATGCCGGACACTCACTTAAGAGGGGTGAGAACCTCTTAGTAAAGACGAGTAGATGGTGGTAGTATTGAAGAAGACCAAGATGCCGTTCTTGGTCTTCGCACTTGTCTACTTATACAGTTACGCGCGGGCTTTGAAGCGCCGCTTGAATACTAACTAGCAAATAGCGTAAGTACCGTGAACCCTAGTACAGCTATCCTAGTTATGAGTCACTACGAGTCATTCCGAGATCCGATCCGTTATCGTACAATCACATGCGCCGGAGCTTACCCGGCTGACTGATCCTACAAGTCCATGACGATATTCTGCTGACGGCGATGTCATAGTCGACGCGTCAGTGTCCACTTCCCGGCCCGAGGCGCCGATCAATCCGAATCGTAACACCTATCGTACAGAAAGACGAGAATCGTAACATTACCCCCCCGTCAGATTCGAAGTCGCCACGACTTCGACTAGTCGCTGGTGTAGTACCAGTCATCTTCGACTGGCACTGTGTCTGGGGTCGGCGACGGGGGGCGGGGACAGGTATGACGATGCAGGAAAAGATGACGACCCCGCTCACCACACTCTCGACACTGCTCATACTGAGGGCAGTGTATCTCTTCGTGTTTGGCATCATACCGCAGACACTTACTGCACCACCGAGGGCGGTCATCTGGGTCGATATAAGCGGGGGACATAGGGGAGATTCAGCGGATAAGGCACACATCGTACTGATGAGTACGACTGCCACACCACTGACACGGCTGCTTGGCCCTCCGTTGAGGGCACTGCGCGATCAAGTGGTCCGTCGACTTGCATTGGAAACACTTGCGAGCTCGCTTGCTGCTCTCTCCCTGAAGGCGAGGCATCTCGCAAGGGCCCCCGGCGCGTGGGGGAATAGGAATGGCCTCGGGGGTAGATCTTGGACGTACGAGCCTGGCCTGAAGCTCGTCGAACTTCTCGGATATGAGTGGTACGACACGCGCGTACTGCAGTCGCTTCCGCACACTCGCGAGATCCATGCCCATGTGGAAACGGTCCCGCGTGAGGTCCGTCTCTAGCCGTCGAAGCTCGGACTCGCGAACTGCGATCGCGTCCTTGCGCAGGAGGCATTCCCGGAGTCGGGATACATCCGCGTGGATGCGGACGCTACGCAACTCCGTCAGGACTTCGTTGATGCATATGGCGCGGGGGTCGTGGGGGTGGAACATGGCAAGTTGTTGGTCCGTGACGTGCTGGGGGAGTTGTCCTTCGTATACCCCCTGTAGGTAAACCGACTGTACGTAGCACGGGTGCCCCCTTCCCATGGTTCCCACGATCTCCTGATAGTTCTTTCGATAATAAATGAAACGCGCAATTTGTTTTGGGTATCCCGCGTTCCCAATCTTCATGGGGAAATAGAGGAAGGTGAGGTCGGGGTCGTTGCGAAGGAAGGGGAGTCCCGGGTCTACAGTTTCTTCTTCTTCCTCGTCTTGGAGGAAGGCTATGGTTGGGTCGGGCTCGACGATACGTGGTTGGGTGGTCGGTGTGGGTACGTGATCGATCCCGGGAGGGAATGGGGGAGTGGGGACGAGTGGGACATGTACGGTTATTGGGGTGTCAATAGGTGGGGCGGTCAGGGCGAGCAGTGACGTGGTGACTCCTTCTCGCGCGAGGCGATCGAGAGCGGGAGCGATGAGGGATAGGACGGGAGGAGCAGGGCTAGGGACTACAGAGTACGGCGTACAACCCTCTGTTTGAGAGGGGACACCCTGATCCTGCGATGGTACGGTCAGTTGTTCGAGTATGAGTTGCGCCGGTGGGCGCGAGGGAATCTTAGACACAATAGGAGTGGTCGTCATGGTGTGAGGAGTGAGAGGGGAGTGCATTGCGTGGGTTTGCGGGGCGTGTTCTTATATCTTTCGTCCTGCCCCTTCGGCGGTTGGGTTATGCCGGTAGAAGTTGGCGATGAGGTCAGGTGCATGCTGGGCGTTCTCGAAGGGTTCCCACGAACTATCGCTTATGGGGAATCCCTTCCATTTGATCAGAAATTGGAGCTTACGCCCTCGGCCGTGGATTCTCGATCCGAGGATCCGCTCCACTTCGAACTCTTCTTCGCCATCGATAAGGTCAGGAGGGGGTCGCGTGAAGTTTGCCCCGTGTAGCTCCGTTTCCTTATATGGGGTGAGGAGGTTGGCGTGGAACACGGGGTGAATCTTCCATGATTCCGGAAGTTCTAATTCGTAAGACACCGCTGACAGGGCCTTCTTGATGCGGAACGGCCCGTGGCGTTTAGGGGCTAATGTTACGATTCGGATTGATCGGCGCCTCGGGCCGGGAAGTGGACACTGACACGTCGACTATGACATCGCCGTCAGCAGAATATCGTCATGGACTTGTAGGATCAGTCAGCCGGGTAAGCTCCGGCGCATGTGATTGTACGATAACGGATCGGATCTCGGAATGACTCGTAGTGACTCATAACTAGGATAGCTGTACTAGGGTTCACGGTACTTACGCTATTTGCTAGTTAGTATTCAAGCGGCGCTTCAAAGCCCGCGCGTAACTGTATAAGTAGACAAGTGCGAAGACCAAGAACGGCATCTTGGTCTTCTTCAATACTACCACCATCTACTCGTCTTTACTAAGAGGTTCTCACCCCTCTTAAGTGAGTGTCCGGCATATCCCCTTAGACCAGGGATCCCCGTGACTTACCCTTCGCCTGTCCCTTCGTGGATCAGTGGACTTCCCCGCCGACATCGCAGCATATCAAGTATTCCTCTATCGCAACGATCGCGTGGCAACACCGTACCACACCTTCTATATCCTCGACAGCACTTCTTGGGCCAACGCCAAGTACATCGATCGGATTCCATCGGGAGTCCCACAACTTGAAGACCTCCACGCATACTTCGGGCGAGACGAAAGCCTTCAACCTCATCCCGCATTCTACGCAAGCACCTTCGCCAACCGCAATTACCGACTTCTTAGGATCGCCACACGACAAGAAGCCTAAGTCAGGCAAACGTCCGTGGTAGACGTTACAGCTAACTTGGCAGTGGGGTAGAACGTTTTAAGGTTTGTCCCCTCTAACCACACTTGCGCCCCTTCTTGATAAGGAACGAAGCGAGTGCGTCCTCGCTTTGCCATGAGTTCTTGGGCGTGTTTGATACAATCTTGCGCATGTTGTCGGAAGTTGCCCATATCTTCCAACCGCTGGTCGACTGACGGAGAGGTCGTGGGTTTCGAGACCCAGTTGGTACGTGGTTCCCACCCCATAATGAGTGAGAAGGGGGAGTGTTTCGTCGTCGCGTTGGGCCACGCGTTGTGTGCGAACTGTGCTACGGGGAGGGCCTCTGCCCAGTTGTCCTGTTGCACGTTGCTCCAGTGGCGTAGGTATTGTTCTAGCCATTGATTGGTGCGTTCCGACTGCCCATCTGTTTGGGGGTGATACGCCGACGAGATGTTCTGCCTGATTCCGAGGACTTGGCAGAGTTGTGTCATGAATGCGGATGTAAATCTGGGGTCTCGATCGGTGATTAGTTTTCGGGGTATGCCGTAATGGGGGTAGACGTGGCGAAGGTATAGCCGGGCTACGCCTTCCGCTGTGATCGTTTCGTTACACGGGATGAAGATGGCTGCTTTGGAGCAGTCGTGGTCGGTGATGGTGAGTATCGAGTCGTATCCTTGAGACTGCGGTAGTTTCGTAATGAAATTCATGGCTACGACTTCGAAGGGTTCTGCGTCTGGATCGGTTGTGATGGGGAATAGGTGTGGTTTTTGTCGGTGGGGATTAATTTTGTTGGCTTGGCATGTGGCGCAGCCCTTGACGTACTCCTCGACGTCTTTGCGCATGTTGGGCCACCAGTAGTCTCGTCGTAAAAGTTCGTAGGTGTTTGTGATTCCGGGGTGTCCCATTGCAGGTGTGTCGTGAAAAAAGGTGATTACCCCCCGCTTAAGATCGTTATCCCCGATAACGACGAGGGCGTCGCCTTTCCACCATAATCCTCCGTGCTTCTTCAGACTATGCGGCTCAACCCAGTGCAGCACTTGTGCTTCATCAAGGTTCTGCGCTATTTGGGTCCAAATGTCCATGTCGTGCATTGACATTTCCGTGGCTCGGACGAAGCGGTCTGCCGGGAGGACGATGACATCGTCATTATCTCCGTCGCCTGGTGCGTAGTCGGCTCGTCGAGATAGGGCGTCTGCGCGACCATTCCGAATTCCAGATACGTGCTTTAATACGAAGTCGTATTCTGATAACTCTAGGAATTCGCGTGCCACTCGTCGACTGATTTTTCGCGGTTCCTTCCAATACTGAAGGTTGGCATGATCGGTGTGTATGATGATTTTGTGAGGAGAGCCGACGAGGTAGGTGCGCCAGGCGCGCAACGCTTTGACCACTGCAAGCAACTCTCGATCGTAGATGTCGTAGTTCCGTTCAGCTTGGGATAACGATTCTGAATGGAACGCTACTGGGTGGAGCTTTTGATCGCTCCCTAATTGGTTGAGGACGGCGCCAATGGCGACGTTGGACGCGTCTACCTCCATTTCGAAGGGCTTTGCTAGGTCGGGGGAGAGGAGGACTGGCTCTTGACATATCTGGTCTTTGATGCGTTCAAACGCGCGTTGTTGGTCTGCCCCCCAATGCCATGGGGTGTCCTTTTTTGTAAGGTCGTGGAGGGGGCGTGCGAGTGTCGAAAATCCTTTGATGAACCGACGGTAGAAGTTGCAGAAGCCGATAAAGGCACGCACTTCCTTGAGGCTTTTTGGGGGTTGCCATTCGCGGATTCCTCGTACTTTTACGGGATCCATGCGCAGCTTCCCGTGTCTGATGATAAGCCCTAGGTACTCCGTTTCGCGTACTTCGAACTCGCATTTCTCTGGTTTGATGTAGAGGTCGTTCTCTTCACATATGGTCAGGACCTGATGGACTCGTTCTCGGTGACGTGTGAGGTCATCGACGGTTGCGATTAGGATATCGTCCATATACACAATTACTTCATTCGTTAACACCGGTCCTCGGAACGTGAAGTCCATCATCGCTTGGAACGTTGCGGGGGAATTTGTGAGTCCGAAGTACATCACAAGCGGTTCGAAAGCTCCCTTATTCGTTTTAAAGGCAGCTTTCCACTCGTCTCCTTCGTCCACGCGGATGTTATTATATCCCCAACGGATGTCTAGCTTTGTGAAGAGTCGTGCATCGCGGATTTTGTCAATGAGTTCCGGAATTAGTGGTAGCGGGTAGTGGTTGCGAACGGTGACTTCATTCAGTCGTCGGTAGTCTTGTACGGGTCTGAGCTTCCCGTCTTTCTTTTTATGAAGAAGAATGGTGAAACGTATGGGGATTTCGATGGTCTAATGTATCCCCTTTCTAGTTGTTCGGCGAGGAATACGTCGAGGGCTTTATCCTCCTCTTGGGTCAATGGGTACACCTTACAGTCCATCGTCGCGGGCGCGCTCGGTGTTAAGTCGATGGCATGGTCCCACGGGCGCTTCGGCGGGAGGCGATGGGATGCTTCCTCGCTGAACACCTTACGATACTGCCGATATTCTGGTGGTACCATTTCTTCAAAGGTGCGTACCTCTCGCTTGGCCGCCTCCTGCTGTGCTAATTCAGACGCCGTCGTGGTTTTTCGTAGTAACGCCACACATGGCTCTTGGTCGTCGTCCGCGATCTGTTCCCAAGCCTCCTCATCGAGTTGATACGTCTCCAACGCCCGTATAGATGCTTCTACGGGCGTGGCTTCGTCCGATGACTGGAGGCTGGATATGACAACTGGTTGGAAGTCCTCGTTCAGCGTCGCTTCTCCCCACTTTACAAGGGGTTCGAACGCAGAGAACCATGGGTAACCCAGTATAACTTCGTCTCTTCCCAAGTTCGTTACTAGGAAGCGAAGTGTTCTAGTATCGTTTCCGGTACGGACGTTCAGATCGGTATATTGGGTGATTGCTCCGTCTTGGTTGTGAGTTCCGTCCACGTTCCAAATGCGTATTGGTTGCGTGACATCACGTGTTCCAATCTGCAGCCGTTTCAGAAGTGAGGCGCAGATAAAATTGTCCGTTGCTCCTGAATCTAGGAGTACTTGTCGTTCGGCCGTCGTGTGTGCAGATTTAAAGAGTACTGGGATTCGCATGGATCGGTATCTGCTATGGTACACGTTTACATTGAGTGCTCTAGCCCAGGCCGTCGGGTTCAAGCGTCGAGAAAATCCTCCTTCGCAAATAGCTTTTCCACCATGAGGTCTCGTACCTCCGGGGGTTGTGCTTTCATCGCAGCGATCTGTGCTTCAGCCTGCTCTTCCGTCGAAA
This sequence comes from Lactarius akahatsu, assembly GCA_021524915.1. NCBI lineage: Eukaryota > Fungi > Basidiomycota > Agaricomycetes > Russulales > Russulaceae > Lactarius > Lactarius akahatsu. The sequence continues at coordinate 28,698 of JAKELL010000088.1, read as the reverse complement.
GTACGCGGTTAGATTGTATGGCGACAGTAGTGATGGCGGGAGCTGATACGGGCGGGGGAGCGGAGATGGAAGCTGGTTGGGTGGTCGTGGAGGAAGTAGCAATTCGAGCGCTCTTTTGTGGGCAGTTACGCGAGATGTGCCCCGTAGCACGGCATCTAAAACAGCGCCCCTCCTTTTGGAGTTGGATTCGGTCCGCGTCGGTGAGAGCCACGGAGGCTCGGGCGCGTCCAACATCCATGGTATTTGGGTCACGATTCTTGTTGAGGGCTTGTACCCACTGTTCGCGGTTATGCCCTCCCTTCTTTTGGCGCGGGGTGCGGTTCTTGCTGAGTCAGTCCTTCAAAACCAAGTACTCAGCCTGTTGTAGTCGGGCAGCTCGCTTCCAATCTTCCCACGTAACGGGGTGTTGGAAGCGAATGGCGTTAATGACTAACTGATTCGGGAGCCCATCCTGGAATAGCTCCAATGTTGTGGCTTCGTCCGGGCCATACCCGGCTTTCGTGGTCAGGTTATCGAATTGGGCGATGTAGGAGTCAATATCTTCTCCTTTCATCGCTAACGTTTGTAAGGCTTTGCGGGCCTTCGTCTGTTCCGCGGTGTCGGTATACGCTTGTAGGAACCGGGTTTCTACCTCATTCCAGAGGTTGTTCTGAGTTCGTAGGACTCCTGTCGCTATTTGGTCTTCGAGCCATCTCATCTGTTCGTCAACCCAATCGTCGACTAGCGGCCCTCGGATGTAAGAGAGGAAGGCCATGGCTCGTTGTCCTGGTATTGCGAGCAGGTCCACCGTTGGGTTCATTCCGCAGTATAGTTTGAAGGCGCGTAAGAATGCCTTGCTTTTTTCTCGATTCCCGTCAAACTCGGGTGGGGGATTTCCTCCCAGGCGGCCGTTGCCACCAGGGGCTGGTGCAAGTCCTCCGGCTGGCGCCGGTCCACTGCCACCACCGCCACCGCCACCGCCACCGCCACCGCCACCGCCACCGCCACCGCCACCGCCACCGCTGGCGGGAGTTCCTCCGGCGGGCGCTCCACTTCCACTGGGTATACCTCCTCCGCTCGTGAGGGTGGTACTTGCGGATGCTTGTCCTGGCTGAGCCATGGCGTATGATGGGAATGCTGAGACGGGGAGGTTGGTTGTTGGTACGGATACACTCGGGGATGGGGTGCTGGGGGGATCGATAATAATGCCCGAAGGATTGGAGGATCCCAAGGGTCCGGTGTTCAGGGTGAGGGGTACTGGTCCTGTAGTGTACCACGCTCCTTCAGATGGGGAATATTCAATAAAGGCCCAGAGGTGCCTGTCGTCGAGGTAATGGATCTGTCGATACGATCGTGTTGAGGGATCAAAGATAAAGTATCCTTCGACTCCGTTGTGTTCTGCCCAGACCGCGGTTCCCTTAACTCTGTCTGATAATTCGTCCGAGCTAAGACGGTCAATATATTCGGGCCTAAACTTGGTTCGGCTGCGACTAGACGTCGCCACTGTGAGAGACTTGACTTAATGTAACGCCACCACAGGGGCGTTAAGTACGATGTGTACTTCGATAAGTCAACGGGATCGGCTAGGCGTGAACCGGCTAAGGTTCAGTTCGGTGATGAACAAGTATCACTTGGTCTCCCAGGGACACAAGGATATTAGCGGAAGTTCGAGGCTCAAGCGAAAAGGCGAGCGAAGAGGGACTCAAGCGCAAGGGCAAGTCAAAGTCGTTCGTGAGGCAAAGACAATTGTGGTATTACACAAGAAGTCAAGTCTACCGTACAAGCTAGGTAGAGCGTAACTTATATACTACTACAGGTTGTTTGTGAAGTACAAACATATGACGCGATCCTGAGGTACTGGCCCCAGCGAGCTAATAAGGAAGTGTAAAGGGGAAGTCCGTAAAAGGTACAAGGGAATCCCGCGGGGGTACGCGGGGCTCAAATGACGTCAGCGGTTCCTAGAAGTCACAGCCCTGGCTTCTCTGCGGTCATGGGGTTGGTGCGAGATAAGAGGCGAGGGCCGAATCGAAGCGGAACATAGGTAAATGTACACTCGAACGCGAGACAAGGCAGATAAGCAGATAAGACCTATCGTACAGAAAGACGAGAATCGTAACACTCTTTGGGGTAACGATGCTCCAAACGTGGGTTCAGCTGAATCTCTTTTTCGCCGACTTACTAAATTTGCTGTTCTTATCTTGGTTCTTGTAGCTGGCTTTATTTTCTGTAACTAGTCCTTGTCTCCGGATGCAATAAACTAACCCGCCACAGGAACTACCGGAATAGGGACCCGAAGCCCCTCAAGTTCTTTGTTGCATTTATAACGTGCATATTCTTGCTCAAGTTTCGGTTCACCTAAGTTGCAATGTTTTCACTAGATTCATGGATGCCTCAAACACGTTGATTTGCGCCTATGTGATCTACTGGTGAGACAGCAACAAGCACACTGTTCTTCACATGCTCACTATAGTAGGTATCTAATCTTACATTTTGGCAACATCGAAACCCTGAGCTCCAGCATGTGGTGAGTCAACCGCTTTGGGGAAGCTGAGCCGTGTCTCATTTGTACCTCAGGGCCCTGAACGTATGTCACCCGGAACTATCTTACCTCCATAGCCACTCACGCTACGTTCGGCTGGTGCAGCTTCAGATCATTCTCTGTGTACGTTATGCACTCGGAAAAACCTTTCGCCTACTTAGTACTTACTGATGGTCATTGTAGATCGTCGTCGGCACCTCTGTGCAGCTGTGGGTCATTTTACACTGTCCCTAACTTGCTGTTTGTCCTGATGCAGCATAGCTACCATGCAAGACGAGTGTTGATTGGTGAGTTTTTTCTTTGTCAGTTACTGTTCTTCCAACCCACAATTTAATTATCTACTAGTGACCCAGAGTATCATCTGTGTAATCGCCATTGTAAGTTATCGTAGTCGACTTGCCGAAGCACCGCTGAATGTGGTCTCACAGGTGGTGTTAGTCACCATTGGTTGTGGTAAGTGCTCTTGTTATCCCCTGGGAGGTACATCCGTAATCGCCTTCCTGCTGCATTTTTGTAGTCACCAGCATTTGTGAGTTGCCTGCGTTGTATTCACTGTTTCATCCGTGAATTGTTTTCAAACCTTGCTTGCGCTACTAGTTATCGCCGCAAAACAGTAAGAATAGTTCCTCGGATGTACCAAATAAATTGAAACCCATTATTAGGTCATCTCTCAAGCGGTTCTCTGGTGTTCACTCCTCGGTTGTATGTTTTGACTTTACCACATTCACGCACGCTAATAGCTTAATAGTGGTTGACATGTGTAGGATTGAGCACTGTCGCTTTGGGGGATATCCTGGTCGCTACATCAATCTGTTGGTGTTTATACCAGAAGAGGACCCGAATCGCGAGGTAAGCTTGGTGTCTTTTGGTACTTATATTGACGTAGAACATAGCTGACGTTCATGCACAGAACTCGTTCCGTACTCGTAACCATAGTAGCCTACAGTATCATTTCGAGTTTGCTGACAAGGTATGTTTGTCGTCTACGCTGGTCAATGGCCCAAAACTAACTTATGCAGCCTCATTGGTGTTGCCACAACTGTTAGCGTAAGAAATTTCCGTTGCAATTTTTCCCTTGTGAGGTTATCTTACTTTATGACTAGTTCATAGTTCTACCCACCTCTCCGACTTGGCTGGCTTTTCTATGGGCGACGAGTAAATGTGTGTTACAATCGTCTTGGGTGCAGAGATGGTCAACTGACATTGTGCTATAGGCTATGTAAACTCTTTGCTTGCTATGTGAGGTGCCCATTTGGTGTGATATCGCGGTTTTGACTTCTAACCGAGTCCACATTCAGGTTGAATGTTCGGGACTATGTCCGTGACCAATCAACCCCTGGAAAGACTGAGAACGTATTCAACTTGTCCTCCCTCCGAGTTGGGCCATCGGGTGAGGCCGGCCTCTTTGTCTCCATGGACCGTTCCACCACATTGCCCAATTGTGGACCAAATAGATCTGACCGTGATGAAGAGCCGACTTTCGAAGATATGATTTTCGGAACCCGTATGACACATGTGCCTCCTCGTGACTCCGAGGCTCCCAGATTGATGTTTAATTTATCTCCAGGAGATCCCTTTTCGAAGTCAAGCTCAAACACCTGAATCAAGCGCATAGTCGGGGGAGGGCACCGCTGATTGCTGTCATAGAGGTTGTTCTTGGACCTCTCGTTATCCTTGTACTCCTGACGCAGCCAGCCCCTTCCTGTCGATATATTATCGTACCCAAGTAGTGAACAGTGTTACCGTGTTACAAGTTGACCTGGACGTTCAACCATATATTTACCTCCTCGTTCTCAATCACAACCGCGCACCAATGTTAACATCTATGAAATCGAAGACTGTCGCGCCAGCGGGTTCTCCCCAGTTCCCCCTCAGAGCTATTAAAGTCTGCTCACTGCCGATTTACATATGCGAGTAATCACCTCCGAGTCGTCACTATTAAGTTCAAGTTACTCTATCATCTATCTTAGTCTTCCTATCGTCTTGTTCCTTTGCTGTGACCTGCGGCTCTATTCCTGTCAACGACCCAGGGTACGCTCTGGAAGTGAGCCAATGATCAAGCCTTGCCAACGTTGCTGCGGTCATGACAGCTATCCCCATTGTCATTGCGTCAACGGCACTTGTACCATGTAGTGAGGTGAGATAATGAACGACGAAAGAGAGAGGGATGAATAGATGGGATCAAGGATAGGATGGGATGGGAAAGCGCGAGAGAACCGATGGTGATGCAGTGCGACTCAGACGTCGGATGTCGTGGGAATGAGTCCATGTGAGTTCGTAGGGAGGGATCCCGCAGAGGTTACAGAGAGGAGAGAGGAAGGCCGAATCCGGAGCGTTCGCAACGGCGAGAGCCGATGCGAATGCGAACGGACGAGACCGAGAACGGGAGCGAGGAAGGGTCGAGAGCGAGCGGGAGCGAAGCGAAACGAGAGACGATGCCGTCCGTAGCGGCGAGACGACGGCAACGACCTTCGAGTGCCCGCGATAGGGCCTGACTTCCGGGGCGAACGCGCACACGTAGCGAGAGAAGGGGGGGAAAACTCGACTATTATTAACGAGCCAAGAGAGAATGGTTTATATACATGCGAGCCCGTATACGACGCATTCCGAGTCTAAGTAAAAGTAGTGAGAGTAAGAGTAGGGAGTAAGAGGGAGCAGAGAGACGTTAGGTACGACGGGCAGGGCAAGAGCTAACGGACACAAGTGAGTCAAAGGGAGATGGGCGCAGAAACGAGAAACCGAAACGGATTATCTATGTGAAAGATAGCGAGCGTATGAGAATAACAGTCAAAAGGGGGCCGAGACACTATGACGCACGATGATAAGGGCATAGAGAGCTCGGTCTTGAAAGGGATCTGCGAGGTAGGCAGTGCGACGGAGACGGGGAGTTGAGGGGCAAAGCGACACAAGGCGCGGGGACGCGCGGCCTGTCTTTGAGTGTCGATCGGCGTCGTCCATTTGCGGCATGAGGCAAGGGTGAGCGATGAGCGAGAAATGCGATGAGAGACAGAGAGGGAAGGTGTGGGTGTGGGTGTGCGAGAGGGAAGGACGAGCGATCGACGGTGAGTGAGGGAAGTCGAAATGATATGACCGATAAGGCAGCTATGCCACGCAACGCCGGACCGAAACCGAAACGACCGAATATGAGCAATTTCGGGCCCAGAGCCCGAGGTATCCTTACAACGGGAAGATTAAATGGAGTCGAGTATGGGTAAGGGAAGGAGAACGAGAGACTACTGAGGTGAGGTGGATGGAATGTGAAGTGTCACCAGACACAGGGGGTTGCCCGGAGGCAAACTAAGTCAAAAAGGGTCAGAATTTTCCGATAACGATCAAAAGGAGAAATACGCACCGTTTCCCAAAACTATTTGAAGAAACGTTGCCAGAAACGACGGCGCAACGTTGGTCGCCCAGAAATAATGACATGATCACAGTCACCAGGCTGAGAGAAGTACCGTCGGTGAAGGAAGTGGTGTGCTGCGTACAGAGGTGACCATACACCCTGGGTACGACGACGGTACCTTCGGCGTAGTGCTTCATGAATCTGGGCGTATCCATCCGATTCAGGGGTTCCATTAGATATCTCCATATTATGGTGTCCAAGACAAAGGTAGGACCGTTAGAAAATTCGAGACAATAAAGGAGTGGGATGGTGGGAATGAGGCAATGAATAATGCGTTGTTCTTGCGTTGTTCATTATAGTAAGACGGGATTCATAAGATGGGATTCAGAGGCGGGATTCACAGTCCGCCAACTCAGAAGTGCCACACGTGCTACGCTGTCGAGTCTCACTGGCAATCAAAGCTACCTCCCCCCTCTTGGTCGAATAGTCTTACTCTCTCGCAACCCTCGAAGGGAGTCCGTATACATAAGTATGTAATTGGTCTCGTCGGTGAGTAAACTCGCGTCATTTCCTGCTCTGCGGCCATGTGGCAACTCAGCTCCGTGGCCGTTTACATAGATGCACATTTTCCTTTACCCAGATCGCCTGCCGTTGGATCTGGAGTCCCAACGAAGATCCCATGGTCTTCTTCACCCAAGTGTGTTCGACGACAACTTCGGTGCGTCATATCCTTCCCTTTTATTGACCATCTAATTCATCTATATTCCGCGGATACGTGCAACAGCTTCCTTCTCCAATCACTCTCACCTATCTACCAGGTTTCCCGATACGGGAGATTGGTCGTTGCGAATGTGCCCTCGGCCGCTTTGACTCCGACCGCCACCGCCATTGCCAATGTGACGACCACGAAAAGGTGACAACTGGCGCTACAACAACAGTCGCGACGAGGTGAGAACGACGACGGCAACAAAACACAACATATAGGCTACACCCACCACGATGGCAGCAACGGCGATGACGGCGGCAATGGCAAGGACGGTTACAACGACAGAGGGCCTCTGTCGTTGCCGCTGCCATTTGCGTTGTTACCCTCGCTGCCTTCTGCATCCTCGCCCTCGCTGCTGCCATCTCTGCACTGTAAGAACCAGCCTCGGTCTGTGCTCGAAACACAGCTCCACCAGCGACTGAGCGAGTCCCGGCTAGCGTGCGTCAACCCCGGCCGCAGCCCGATGCTTGGCCGGCAACGCCAGATACGCTGATGGCCCTCAGGCTCTTCCGGGAAATGAAGACCGACGACTGTGCCTTCTGCGCGCAGCCAAGCTATCGAGTTAGCGGGTGCCCTGCTGCCCATGAGTACTATGTCCGCACCGGCCGCACAATGATCAAGAGCTTGAACGACCGCCTGCACCTACCCAACGGCCCTGACCCCCAATGACGGCAGTGGCAGGTGCCTGAAGCACGGCACCGACGCATGGCAGGCGGCCAACATTACGACCCGGTGAGCCCGCAAATACTATTCCCCAAACCCAGACGGGTGTGGCCCTCCAGTACCGCACATCGCCCTCTCCCTCAAGATCGTGCAAACCGACGAAGAGAGCGACGACAGCAGCGAAAACGGTATTCGAGGTTCTCGCGGCAGATAAGAAAATGCGCGACTCAAGGCCCTCAAAACTCCCAGAAGCCATGTCACCACCTCCAACCGCGCCGCCCAGCACAACGCCGCCCAGCACCAGCAACACACGAGCGCCGCAATGCCGCTACCACTTGAAGGCTCATGACCATGCTCCTATCATGGCTCCTCGACGGTAAGCTCGTTCGTGCCCGTACCCGTATGGGCCCAAGCGACACGCGGGTATCTAGATTTGCTAGAAAATAGACTGCAATTACTAGAGCTACCTAGCGAAATCTTGTCATACTATTAGTGTGACTAGATTGCAGACCAGAATTTCTAGAAACTTTGGAGTCGCATAGCAATAGATTGTGAAACTGGCGTGACTAGAGCATGGACTAGAATTACTAGGATATCCCTGAGAGATCTACCATTACTAGCATGACAAGAGCTAGCTGCGCTAGTAATATCTAGTTATACTAGGCACACTAGGCACCTCTAGTAAGATCATGTCTTGCTGATGTAGTAGGAATAGACTTGCAACCAGGTAACACCATAAATACTAGATGGCCGATCGAGCTCGATCAGGTCCTGCAACAGTGCAACACAGACACTGGCAGTGAGACGCACATAGACGAGAGGACCGTGGCAATGAGCAACGCTCCATGAAAGTCGTCCACAGAGACTAATGCGGGCATGGTTGGTACTATGGTAGATGGAAGAAAGGCAATGGAAGGGAGGAAAAGTCGACCGATGGAAACGGTCGATTATCCAACTTGCAGCGCTGTCGATAAAGGCCTCTGTCATGACTCATGAGCCAGGTCATTGCGCCTGCGCAAATTGGAAGGCGATTACAGGTAGCCAAAAAGAGTCACTCCATCAGCCGATGTCATCAGGAGAGGACGGTGTGTGGGGGTACTTCACGGTCTACGACCCTTCCAAGTTGGCAGGTCACTTTCCGCTGGTTCCTATGGTTATGCTGAACATGTGGAAATCTTGAGTTTATATATGACAGCAGACCTGGAGTCTGTTCAGCAGAATCAGCACAGCCCTTGATCAGAGCCACGTAGGTTACACAAGACATACCATGACGAGAAAGAAGAGAGATTTTCTCTTTGGACGAACCTCAGCAAGGCCCTTGAAATTTGAGGGACAAGGAGTCTAATAGAAGCCAACTAGTACATACGCATATCGCAGAGATTCCGACGTGCTCGTTTCAGAAAGTGACTCGAAAGTAACTAGTGCCAAAGGTCTTCTACAGGAGTCATCCAAAGATGTTACTGCCAGTGTTGCCGATTCGATAATCTCTCTCTCATCATTTCCCCTTTCGTTTTTCCACCCACTGCCACCCTTCCAGCCCTCTTAAAAAAATCCACTTATATGATAGGCCGTCGAAAACCGGTCGTAGTGTGAACAGGCTACGATAGGGAGTATTTGTAACGCAAAGGGGGTTCTTCCGTCCGTCCCTTTCCTTCAAGTTTAAGTTTAAGTTTAAGTCCGCCCCTCGCGAGTTACGACCCTGCCACACAGTAGTCGAACTCACCCTTCGGTGGCACCCTACGTCATCGCGATCATAGTGGCGGTGGGTAGCCACGGACCGGCGCCGGCACTCACCCGCGCTCGGGCCGCAGCTCGTGGGACCTATCCGTGGACCTATCCGTGGACTCTGGCAGCCCAGGGAGATTTTGCATCGGGCGTTTCACACTTACTCCTCTCCCACGCAGACCTACTCTTAGAACTGGAGAACACTACAGAGGCACCAGGGCCCTACTTCTGAGATCTCGGACATCGCGAGGCCACGACGGCGATGGTCCAGTTCGTGTAAGCACGATGTGGAGCACGTCGAAATCTTCCAATGTTGGCAACGCATATATGAGCAGGACTCTTCAGGATATCTGAGGTATTATTTTCATCTTCCGCTGATAGAGGCTGCCAGAACGCTGATCAAGGGTACCGTATAATGATAGATGGTTGGCCAGAAATACGGAGTCCCCTGAATCGTGTTATCGCATGTAGAGACGATACGGCGCAAATTAAGGTGTTGCAGAGGCAGACACGCGAATACGAGGATCTGCCATCTTCTGCAAACTTGCGCAAGCCTGTGCCACTTTTTTTTGTTTTTATTTTTTTGATTCATGTTTATTACTGGGTTACATGTCCGACACAGACCCAAGTCCACGAATGTTAATAAACGAGTGCTACAAAGTGGGAAAATGGGGATGTTAACGGCAAGTCTCGACCCTCAAGGCCAAGAAAGAACAAAGGGAAGCACCTCCGCCAGCTCTGGCCACGCACCGCGCACAACATTGATGTACACTAGGTCCAGCTCCATCCAGAATGGCCGCAGGCCTGCCCAGCGTTGCCCACCAGCGCGCAGAGTACTCAAAGTTCTCGCGACTTTCCCACGCATGGATCTCGATGACGTTGTGGTCGTTACGTCGCGCTGAGCGCAAAGGGCTTGAGATGAGCCCGCCTCAGTTCTGGATCACCGGTGATCTCAGGTCCCCACTGATCACATCTCCAGTTCAGCAGGTAGGGCAGAGGTGGGAGGAGAGGGAACGAACGCTGTTAACACTATAGTCACATCCGCAGACCCTACAAGATGCGCACTCCAACAGTGGCAATTCGAACGAAGACCCGCCATTGATACCTATCATATAAAGAGAAGAAAAGAAGCCCTAAGTCAGTCCTCTTCGCGGAATCGGAGCAAAAGAACGGGGGAGGGAGAATGAAATGAAACAGACCGAAGGAATAGATCACACATTTGTCTTGTTTAGCCATGCGGTCCAGACCGCAGGCCCACTTTCCCCCCACCAATGCGCTGCACACGACGAGGGCACTGGAAGACCGAGTTGAAAAAGTACCCTGTCGCGATGGCGTTCTGATTTCAGCGGGTGGGATACGAGGGAGAAATGGACGATGGACATATGGTATATGATTCACCATGTGTCGGATACCTAAAGGGATCGAATAGACGGTGTGAAATCAATCACGAAAAGGAGAACCCACGCACATGCGTGGATGCCTTTGTGTGCTGTGGGAGGTAGTGTGCAACTCACTGGTTGACGGTGTCACCTCTGGGTCATCACGTTTTGATGAACTCCAGCCGTTCTTGTCCAGAAATAGTGCGCCTCATCCGCGAGCCAAGTACGGAGAGAGCGACTGGGTCCAAAAACATCGCGGTAGTACGACAAGTAGCCATTTAAGGTTGCCGAGAATGGTGGAGAAGAACAACGGAATGAGCGTAAGGATGGTCAGACGGGTGGCATAGTAAAAGTCGTCCTTGGAGGGTAGGAGATGGTGCATCGATGATGGTTTATTGGGAAGAGAAAGATGTTCAATCGAAAGAACTGATGCGCCTCGAATTGCGCGAGACTTTACGCTGCGCTACACTTCGGACGCGAACGTCACTGTATTCTTAAAACCAATCAAGCGAGTGTTTACTCTGAGCATTCCGTCCACAATCTACATTTAAGGCGGGCAAGTCGTTGCATCGTCAATGTCCAACTTCTATTGTACCCACCCGCTCCGTCTGCTGCCTCCTACACGAGGAAAGGATTCCCGCGGATATTCATAAACGAGTAGAACGAGTGCTGCAATCACTGGGTCAGTTACTTTTCCCAAAACGAAGCGAGTGATGTACCTCGGCCAGTTTTGGTTTCCCTCCCGGATTCAACTTCAACTTCACTTCAGTCCAGAACGGCCGGCCCGTCGCCTCGAGCGCAGCCCACCAGTCGTGGAAGAGATAAAACTTGGCATAGTCGTACCACGCATGCAGCTCGATTGGCAGCGTCGTGCAAAACGGGTGCGGCGACTTGTTCGCCGCCAGAAATGCGGTCAGTGTGTCAAACTCGGCACGCTCGATGTCGATCTTGTGCACGTCGATGAATGCGTGGCCTGGATCCCCACACGAGATTAGACCGTGGAATGTGACGAGGAAATGGGAGAGGCAGGCCTACCCTGTCTGGCTGCATGAGCGCATCAAGGGTATAGTATTTCGGCAAGTCGGTTCCATGAGCGCTACGACCAGCCAGCGCCCACGGGAAGAAATGCGCACGCTCCTTCAGGTTAGGCGTGTTGTCGATCTCGGGGCCGAACTGTGCATATCAGTCAGCCTACGACATGTTTATAAAACTTTAGAGGGAACACACGCTGTCCACGGTAACTCGTACCCCCACGCTTCACGACCTGGCACGCACTCCAGTAGCGCAGCCTCGAACAGTGACTCGCCGTTGATGCCTGCGCGCGCAACCTACCATCAGCCTCCTCGCCGCCATATATGAGGTGAGGTTAGACGCACCGAACGAGTAGACTACGCGTTTTTCTTGCTCCGCGATGCGCTCCATACCGCATACACTTACCACCGTCGCCGAGCACGCTGATTCGCTCGACATGGTGCGGGAACTGGAAGGGCGGGACGAAGAAGTCCCCTGCACGGAAACGTCATGTCGATACTAGAGCAGCGAAAGATTAGGCGGCGAACTAACATATGGTGTAGCTCCCGGTGGTAGTGTACCTAGACCCCAAATCGAATGCCGTTAGTCAAACATACTTTGATGGTTTTAGCAGGAATAGGAACGAGGGCAGTCGTAAGCAAGTTCCCAGAACCACTATATCACACCTACAGCTCCCCAACCGTGCCTCAAAGGGAAGAGTATGTGTCTGAACAAGGGCGACCTAAGACGAAAAGAGGGCTGTTCTGTACTACTCACGAATCGATCTCCTCATTACTCGGGTCATGCTGCTTGATGAGCCTCTCGCGTGCATTCGGCGTCGCCATGTATCGCATCTCCCCTCATAGACGCACGATGAGCGAGATCGATGAAAGCCGTGTGGTTCTCGGCAGTACAGCGCCCCGATTCTAAATGAAGGCGCCAGGAAAAAGAGGCTGAGGGTGACGAGAGAAATGATCGTGCGGAGAAGGGCGTGCAGTGGGAAGTGCCACGGATGCTAGTTAATGATTGTCGGATGGCGACATACATTTTGTGGGTTGGCAAATGAGGCTGGGGGCAACAAGAGTTGGCGTCAATTATTAAGAGTGGAGGGATGTTGAACGTTGAACGTTGAACCCTCGTCCAATCTGTTCTTTTTTGCAGAAAGTGGATGAGAAGTGAGGTCGAAGTATCATTTGGCAGCGAGCGGAGTGAAATGGTAACTTGTTTTCAGAATCAGAGTGATCGCGACTGAGGGTGTCGTAACTCGCGACGCAGAAGCTAACCCTAACCCACCTCGTCACACGATGGACGATTGATAACAATGCATTCGAAGGCGGTGCAAAGGAGCACGCAACGCAGACGCAGAGTGAATACGAGTGCCAATTGGTATATTGGCAGTGAAACTGGTGATACGGCTAGTTAACGGAAATCATGAAGCGCGCTTGCCGGCACAACGCAAAAAAATGGGACACGCAACACGCAGAAAACCAAGCAGAAAACTTTCCTCCCCAAAAAAAATATATATATATATTGGCAAATAAATACTCGTCCTGGGCTTACGGAGATAGGTGAACCAGAGAGTTTAGATCGTCGTATTAGGCACAACCCGATTTGCAGTTCTTCACGCGAAATCGAGGGGAGACCGTGTCGTGGCTTTTTGCCCCAAAAAGAACGAGTATAATGAGGTAACCTGAAGTACCTCCTGCTTGATCCAGTCGATCAATTTCCGCTTCGACAAACTTCTGGTTCTGCGGGGTAAGCAGACGATCGGCTTTTCGAGATAAGGCCGAGAGATTTGTACTCATTCATCAGTTTTTCGGCGGTCCCAGCCCCCTTCAAAGCGGAGTTCTGATAAACCAACTCGAGCAAAGGATGTCAGATCGAGACATCAACTCACGAGAAATAGGGCGATACAGGACCGCTCGAGATTCTGCTTGAATAAAGCCTCCTTCTGTTGCGCCTTTGGGCTATTCATCCAGATCACCTCGTTATGAGAAGGAAGCGGGACGCACACGATGATCGGGCCGCGTCCGGCGGCAAATATCGCACAAGAGTACTAAACATCGACGAAAATCAGATCAGGAAGGTGGTCGTGACGCTGCAGAATGCCGGACTCTACGACGATCGAGAGGGCGCAGAGACACGGCGCTTAAAGGCCATGGATATCCAATGTATGAACTTCTAGAACCGGGAACCTATCAACATCATCGCCCGAGTGGCATTGCTATCGAGGACTCACGTCACGATCAGCCAGTCATAGATGCTCGAGAGGAAGACAGTGTCCGTTGGGGAGAGACGTGCAAGGTTGACAGGGGGTATAGCCGTGACTAGATAGCACCGATCCAGTCATGAGCTCAACTAACAGGAGGTAAGTTGCGCTCGGTTGCCATACCTCCGGACGCAACACTGAAAATAATCTGAGGGAAAAAAATAAAAATGTATTCAGCGTATCCGTGTGACGACTATCCGCCGGAGGGCCGAATGGGACGCAAAAATTGCAGCCTCAAATCATCTGCAAGCGCCAGATCTGGTATGCATCGAGTTGGCCACATGCGAGGTGAGGCGAGGAGAGACGCACCAAGAAGGCGTCTCCGATGAGACTGGTGGTGATTACAGTAATATGCTGTTTGTCATCCTTGTGGTATGGGATATCGAATTCTGTCAAAAACGCACATACGTGATGTATAAGACCTCTTGAGCCACATATTCTGGCGTCGATCAACCAAGTAGATAAGACGAAGGCCCGTCGAGACTCCCTGCCGTGCCGATGAATGCTCGGATTAAATGGGCGAGGAGGAGGATGGCGTGTCACGTAGTAAGGTGAAAATGGACCGAAGACACAAGCAACATCACTTTGCACCTCGTGAGATACTGACATCCCCGTGGACAGCGGAGGGGACCGACTCACAAATTTAGTTCCTTCAACGTTCATGTAGAGTACGTGAGTGAGTGAATAACACGCAAACGCAGATGATATGATTTCCACGACGTGGATGTTGACACGCTGACAAGCGGGACAAAGAGGAAGGACTCGGAAATAGCGCACACTTGATCCATGTTCGATATGACGACCGGCGGAGGGTCCAATCAGGACCCTTGTATGGCTGGTGAAAGCGTTTAATGTGACACGTACCGTACAACGAAGGCATGATCCAGGAAGAAATCAGTAGGACCATGTTCCATGATAAGTCACACGGAAACACCGCTCGGCTGGAGAGGTTGAAGGGAGCATTCCAATGGTGGGACATGCGGTGAAGAGTGCTGCCTCACTCGCCGACGTCATGGACTTTGACATGTTATTCAGGAAGAGACAAAGTGGCAACAATTCAGCTGAAGAATGGGAGCGAGTTTGCGATATTGACTCGGACACGTAAAGCAAAGTTGTGCAAACGAGGCATTTCCAAATATGGATTCATGCGTGTGGACGCAGCGCAGCGTGGTCGGCGCTCAAGCGCTCAAGCATAAACCCTTGACCCCAACATCCAAGCTAACATCCATCTATTCTGGCCCTTCCAAGATATGGAACACAGGCAAGTCATCTCAAATTCGTGAGTAGATCGTCCTAGATCAGTAGCTTTCCTGACCATCATGACCCTCGATTCCAGCCCAGCGGGTTCCACAGCATCTCGACCCTCTAGAATAAGGTAAGTCAATTCCTTCTGTTGTAAAGCGATGTCCGATCAAAACTGTCAATGAACAGCACTCAAGTCGCCGGGTCTCAGGGAAGCCGATTCCAGCCAGAGCGTGTAGAGGTGACTGGTGTGTACTTATCGTTCAAGCCTTGATAACTATTTAATCCATTTGTTAGTCATCCGAGCACACAACGTTCCCCAATTCGGGAGTATCCTCGGCGTGAAGACGGAGTACTTCGTCACTATAACCTATGGGGCGACAACGAAGAAGACTAAGAAGAAAACCAAGAAGACAAAAAGCGTTCAGATGGACGGGCAGATGGCGGTGTGGGACCAGAGGCTCGACGCTTTGTAGGACTTTCTCCTTTCCAGTCGCGTTTTTCGGCTCAAAGTCTCCATCAGCTTCGTACAGCCGTCTTCACGCCTCATTATTCGCCTTTATGCAAAGCGGTTGAGAATAAATGACATCCTTATCGGAACGCACGAGGTGGTGATACCCGTTGAGAGTAGTTCGTCTGTTCATTATAGAATCCTCGTTCATACGACTAAGTAAGCATCTCACAAGTAGACATATCCGTTGCTCTCGGCCATGTGACGCTCGACTTAACGATCACCGTGTCGACGAACGGGGCCCCTCCGAGCGACCCCCAAACAATACCGACCGAAGGAGACGACACTCACGCCGAAGGAGTTCGTCCGCCCACTACGCACACAAACTCCGGGGGACCTGATCAATCCACCGCTCCCGAACATCGTTTACCTCCGTCAGATCACCTTCCCGTCCAGATTGGCCCTCCTATACCCCAGGACCTAGAGACCTCCCTTGTCGAAATGGCTCGGACTGATCTCGATAGCGCTGATGAGGTCGAGAAGTCGATCGACCGATCGAATACATGGGAAGGGGTCGTCGGGAAGATCAAGTGGGTCATGGATAAGCTAAGCCCGGTCGCAGAGGTGCGTGCGGTATTCGTTTTGCCTATCCTCGACTGAGCCAACTCGCGCTCTCAGCTTCATCCAATTGCGCAGATGGCGTATAAAGTGCTTTCGGTGATCCCCGAGGTACGTCTATCTATGTTATTATTGGAAGACACATGTTTATCTGGATGCCAGGAACTCTCAAAACAGTATCAACGCGACAACGATGTCCGAAAGCTAGTCAAGACCATGCACGATGCGTTTGATTTCGCAAACCACGAAGACACTTTGATATCCATTAGGCCGGAGTCAAAGGAGGCCGAAATACTAACGCGGATGTTGCAGGACGTTTCTATTTGCAGTAACTTCATCCAATCATATATAGGGGACTCGCAGTTCTGTACGTCTTCATCCATCTACTTATTGGCCAATTCGAACGTACAATTTCAGTGATGCGGATGGCGAAGAGCATGGACGGCGGAGTGGAAGAAAAAGTTCAGCAGTTGTCCACCGCGTTTGTCGAGAATAAGAAGGCTTTTTTGGATCAAGCCGTCATCGCTACGAAGATAACTGCGTTCCAAATTCTGAACGACGTGGGAAACATCTCGGCCAAGTTTGACGGTGTATCTACTCAGCTTGAGTGGGTGTCGAGCCTAGTTTCAGATGCTGGTACGTAGTTGTGGACGCCCAGGAGTTATCAAACTGATGATCGTCCCAGCGCTAGATGCAAAAATCGAACAAATCCCATATAGGACAGGCTCGAGCTTCTCCCCAGACAAGGGCTGTCTTCCGGGAACACGCACGGCGTTTCTCGACCTCATTATTGATTGGGTGAACAACCCTGCTTCCGAGCGTAGTCTCGTTCTTTTCGGGCAGGCGGGCACGGGAAAGTCGTCTATCGCACATGAGATTGCGCGTCGCTTCAATGAAATGGGTCGTCTTACGTCATCCTTTATCTTCATACGGACGGAGCAATCCAAGACCGAGGCCTACCATCTCTTTACGAATCTTGCTCGCAATCTCGCCGACCGCTATCCGTTGTTCAAAACTGCTCTTGGAAGGGTCGTAAAGGACAATACGTTGCTTCGACTGGACACACGGGACTATGGCACGCTTTTTCGACGCCTTATCCAGGAGCCACTTAAGGACCTGCACATGGTCGGTACGATTATCGTCGTAATCGATGCTTTGGACGAGAGTGGGGATACAACTGGCAAAGGCGGGTTACACAGATTTCTCGCCAACCACCTCTCCGAACTGCCGTCGAACTTTCGTATACTCATCACCTCGCGGCTAGAGGGTGACATCGCGCCGGCGTTCCTTGGAGCGAAATCAGTGGTCATCAAACACATGAACGACGATGCGCTGGGGTCTACAACACATTCCGATATTTTCGCCTTCTTTCAGGAGAAGCTTGATCCGGCCGATTTCCAACGGTATGGCTCCGCGCTGGCAAGAAGGGCAGAGGGACTGTTCCAGTGGGCGGCGGTTGCCGCTGGATACATCCAAGAACCCAAGTCGGTTGGTAGGAAGAGAGAGCGAATCAAGCATCTCTTGAAATTGGCCGCTGATCACCACGGTCAAGATCCGCTGAACGAGTTATACAAAGGGGTCCTTGACGCATACTTCAAGAACGAAGAGGCACTATTTCGCTTTCTGGTCGGACAGCTCCTTGCCGCTTTCGAACCCCTCTCCATCCGCTCCCTGACCACACTGCTACGACACGCCCCCGACGACGACAACGCTCCGAATTCAGTTGTTAAATCGCTCAGTCAGCTCGGCTCATTGCTGAGTAACGTCACTTCGTCTGATGATACGCTTCCGATCATTCCCCTTCATACATCATTCCGCGATTTTGTGACGAACAAAGAGAAAAGCGGCGAATTTTACGTTGATCTCCGCATCGCTCACCACCAACTGGCCCATTCATGTCTCGGTCTAGCGCGGGTTGACCTTAAATTCAACATCTGCAATCTCGAATCGTCATACGTTGCCAATAAAGATGTCGAAGACCTTGAGGCGCGTATTGTCAAGTACCTGCCACCTGCGCTGTCGTATGCTTGTCGTTTTTGGGACGATCATTTGAAACGCCTTGATTTTGAAACCGATCTCTTTGGCGAACTTCAAAGTTTCTTCGAGGCGCGATTTCTGCATTGGCTGGAGGCGCTTAGCTTGATAGGTGATGTGGGTCTTGCTTCGGCAGCACTTTCGTCTCTAAGGATATGGTTAGCCTCCGGTCACGGCGTGAGTATAACTGTTACTTCGACGAAGCGTGCGAATAACTAATGGCTCTGATGGCAGCAGGTTCCTGAAGCAGAGCTGGAAAGATTGAGGTCTTTTATCAACGACGCGTCTGTTTTTGTGCGGTATTTCGGGATGGCGATAGCGAAGAGTGCACCACATGTCTATGTTTCTGCGCTACCATTTGCGCCGAGAAATTCCCTTGTTTCTACGCATTATTCGAGTTCATTCGGTCGTACTCTGAGGGTGGAACGTGGGCGATTGTCTGATTGGCCATCATCGGAGATGGTGATTTCGAATGCTGGAAGTTCCATTGCGCTCTCGCCGGATGGCCAACGAATTGTCTCAGGTTCTTCTGATGGAACAATTCGTGTGTGGAACGCCACGACGGGAGACACCGAGGCAGGCCCATTTTCTCAGCACACGCTTTCGGTCACGTCTGTGGGATTCTCGCCAGATGGCCAGCGGATCGTCTCGGGCTCTTGGGATGGAACAATTCGTGTGTGGAACGCCACGACGGGAGACACGGAGGCAGGCCCATTTTCTGGGCACACGGGTTCGGTTTCGTCTGTGGGATTCTCGCCAGATGGCCAGTGGATCGTCTCAGGCTCTTGGGATGGAACAATTCGTATGTGGAACGCCACGACGGGACGCACGGAGGCAGGCCCATTTGCTGGGCACACTGATTCGGTTTCGTCTGTGGGATTCTCGCCAGATGGCCAGCGGATCGTCTCAGGCTCTTGGGATCGAACAATTCGTGTGTGGAACGCCACGACGGGAGACACCGAGGCAGGCCCTTTTTTTGGGCACACGAGTCTGGTCACGTCTGTGGGATTCTCGCCAGATGGCCAGCGGATCGTCTCAGGCTCTTGGGATGAAACAATTCGTGTGTGGAACGCTACGACGGGGGACACGGAGGCAGGCCCATTTTTTGGGCACACGAATCGGGTCACGTCTGTGGGATTCTCGCCAGATGGCCAGCGGATCGTCTCGGGCTCGCAGGATCGAACAATTCGTGTGTGGAACGCCACGACGGGACGCAAGGAAGCAGGCCCATTTTCTGGGCACACGGATTGGGTCACGTTTGTGGGATTCTCGCCAGATGGCCAGCGGATCGTCTCAGGCTCTTGGGATCGAACAATTCGTGTGTGGAACGCCGCGATGGGAGACATGGAGGCAGGCCCATTTTCTGGGCACACGGATTCGGCCACGTCTGTGGGATTCTCGCCAGATGGTCAGCGGATCGTCTCAGGCTCTTGGGATCGAACAATTCGTGTGTGGAACGCCACGATGGGGGACACCGAGGCAGGCCCATTTTCTGGGCACACGGATCCGGTCAGCTCTGTGGGATTCTCGCCGGATGGCCAGCGGATTGTCTCAGGCTCTTGGGATCGAACAATTCATGTGTGGAACGCCACGACGGGAGAAACGGAGGCAGGCCCATTTTCTGGGCACACGGATTTGGTCACGTCTGTGGGATTCTCGCCCGATGGCCAGTGGATCGTCTCAGGCTCGGACGATCGAAAAATTCGTGTGTGGAACGCCACGACGGGAGACACCGAGGCTGGCCCATTTTCTGGGCACACGTATCCGGTCAGCTCTGTGGGATTCTCGCCAGATGGCCAGCGGATTGTCTCAGGCTCGCAAGATCGAACAATTCGTGTGTGGAACGCCGCGACGGGAGACACCGAGGCAGGCCCATTTTCTGGGCACACGGATTCGGTCAGCTCTGTGGGATTCTCGCCAGATGGTCAGCGGATCGTCTCAGGCTCGCAAGATCGAACAATTCGTGTGTGGAACGCCACGACGGGACGCACGGAAGCAGGCCCATTTTCTGGGCACACGGATTCGGTCACGTCTGTGGGATTCTCGCCCGATGGCCAGCAGATCGTCTCAGGCTCTTCCGATCGAACAATTCGTGTGTGGAACGCCACGACAGGAGACACCGAGGCAGGCCCATTTTTTGGGCACACGAGTCTGGTCACGTCTGTGGGATTCTCGCCAGATGGTCAGCGGATCGTCTCAGGCTCTTCTGATGGAACAATTCGTGTGTGGAACGCTACGACGGGAAACACCGGAGCAGGCCCATTATCTGGGCACACGCGTTCGGTTTTGTCTGTGGGACTCTTGCCAGATGGTCAGCGGAACATCTCATCAAGAGATAAGTCAATCCATGTGTTGGACTTTTACGACAGAAAGCCTGATAACTCCCACACAGGTCGACTTTACGGACCAGTCTGTGATAGACGACGATGGATGGATTCGTGGCAATAAGGGCGAACTTTTAATGTGGATCCCACGAGCGCATAGGGCAAATCTTCATCGGCCTTGTAATATCTGGGTCGCTGGCAAACATGAAACCCGCTTAGATCTCTCTAATTTTGCCCACGGAGGTAGTTGGACGGGTTGCATGGACTCCTAGGAGATAGAACCACTATAGCAATCTGTTTTTTCTTACAGCGTTTGAAGTATAATTGTACTGATTAGGCTAATCACTACTATTGGCGAACAACTTTGTGTCGATACTGGCGATTCTGACTCGTTAGATGTGAGCGCACTCATATTGGATCGACAGCGGAGTCGATAGCTAATTGGTCGAGACTATGGCAGACAACCTTGAGCACGCGAAGCCTCCCAGTTGATGGTAACCAAACGGGGTTGGTGTCGTATGTAGGGGTGCATGGGTGCGGGAGCTCATACGTATACTTAAACAAATATAGGTTCTACCGAGCCATTTTCCCTGTACTACCGGCGAGATGTTCTCACCAGCAGCCAGACAACGGGCCATGAGTAGACGAATTTGTGCTCCAGGCGGTGCAGTCATGGCCTTGCATGCGCATGTCACGACTAATAAAGACAGATCTTCGACCCATAGAAGAGGTAATTCACCTCAGGTAGTCACTTATTGCGGTGAGGGGAAGATCTTCCCCCAAGGCACGAAGATGTGTCAAATTCCTGGGTGGAGACAGGCGGCGAAGAGTGGAATGGAATGGAATCGGTGGAGTGCTTGGAGGATCGGGAAAACCAGGTGCGAATTCACCCAACCGAACCTCAGCAAGACTCACTTTACACTTTGCGGGTCTGGACGCGGACCACAGGAAATTAACTATCCAATCCGTGTCACATTCGACGCTTTGCACCACGGCACCACACATCGGCCAGCAGAGTTGGCGAGGGTAGTGCCTTTTGATAGCGTACTTCAATTTTCAAAAAGGTTCCACGTCAGTCCGTCCAGTGACAACATTTATTAACGAAAAAATCAAAAAGGTCCTGGGATTTTACGATATGTGGGGACAGGCCCTTTTTCAAGCAAAAGCGAGACCGCGTAAATGTCACAAGGCCCCGACTTGCGACGATCCTACCAAACGTGAGCAGTAAGTTAGTTGGTGGAGGACAAGGCATCTCGGTTCAGCTCAATTGAATGCCTCGTTGACTAGCGCGTGGTTGCCACAAATGTTAACAAACGAGTACTGCAAAAAGGAAAACGGATCTGTTAACGACAAGTCTCAAGCCAAGAAACGAAGGAACACACCTCTGACAGCTCTGGCTACGCACTGGGCACAATGTTGATGTACACGAGGTTCGGCTCCATCCAGAACGGCCTGAGGCCCGCCGTCCACCAGCGCGCAAGGTACTTGAAGTTCTCGCGACCTTCGCGCGCGTGGATCTCGAGCTGGAGCTGGCCGACGGGACGCGCGTTACCCTCGGGGGCGCGTGCGCTGAGGAACGCCGTGAGTGCATCTAATTCTCTATCGATCTTGAGGATTTCGGTGAACCTGTGTCCTGATCGTAAGATTCCCTGTCATCAGCGCTTTTCGGAGATCACGTGCGCGCACGCACTATTGAGACCCATGAGCGAGTTGAACATCCAGTACTTGGGGTCGTTCTAGTCGTCGTTGTCGTTCGTCCCATCGGGCCGCCGAGCGCGAAGGGCTTGAAATGAGCCCGGTCAGTTCCGGATCACCAGTGATCTCGGGTCCCCACTGGTCACGGGAACCGGCGTGTCAGCAATGTCCAGTTGAGCAGGTGGAAGTCAGTAGGATGAACGCTGTTGACACTATAGTCTTATCCCCAGATCCCGGTGCGCGCTTCAACAGTGTCGATTCGAACGGAAGCTCGCAGTTAATACCTATGACATAAGAGAAGAGAAGGACCCAAGTCAGTCCACTCCGCGGAATCGGCGAAAAGAAGGGAATAAGAACGAAACTAAAACAGACCGAAGGAACAGACCCATTCCGTCGCCTAATGTACCTATGCACTGCATGCGATGAAAGGTTTCCTATCGCGATGACGTTCCGACCTCAGCAGGTCCGAGTCAGATACGGGGGACGAAGGGACGACGCACATATCAAGCCTAGTACGTTTCCCAAAGCGAAGAAAGGGTACGTTGTGATTCACATATATCAAGTTCGATTCGGTCCAGAACGGCCGGCCTGCGGCCGCCTCGAGCGCAGCCCACCAGTCGTGGAATAAGTCAAATTTGCCATAGTCGTCCCACGTATGCAACTCGATCTGCAGCTGCCCTATTGGGAGCGTCGTGCTCGAAAACGGACTCACCAGCTTATGCATCGCCAGGGATGCGATCAGCGTATCACACTCGGCGCCCTCAACATCATTCGTGAGCACGTCGATAAATGCATGGCCTAGATTCTCGCACGAGATTAGATCGTGAGACGCGACGAGGGAATGGGAGAGGCAGCCCCGCCGTTTAGCTTCATGAGAACATCAAGGGTGTAGTATTTCGGCGAATCCTCGGGGCCATGAGCGTTACAACCGCCTAGTGCCACGGGAAGAAATGCGCACGTTCCTTCAGGTTAGGCGCCTTTTTCAATCTCAGGGCCAAACTGTGCGCATGTCAGCTCTGGACATATTGGTCGAACTTCAGAGAAGACGCACGCTGTCCATGGTGAAGTCGTCCCACACTTCACAGCCCTGAGCACGCTCCAGCAGCGCAGCCTCGAATGATGACTCGCCGTTGATGCCTGCGCGCGCAACCTACCATCAGCCTCCTCACCAACCGCCAAAGATGAGGTGAGGTTAGACGCACCGAACGAGTAGATGACACATTTTTTCTTGCTTCGCGATGCGCTCCATACCGCATACCCACTTACCACCGTCGCCGAACACACCGCCTCGCTCGACATGGTGCGGGCATTGGAAGGCCGGGATGAGGAAGCCCCCTGCACGGAAATGTTACGTCAACACTGCTAGTAGAACAGTGGGTGGTTAGAGGGCGCTTACATATCGTGTACTGTAGCTTACCTAGACCCCAAATTGAATACTGTCAGCCAAACAAATTTGTGGCAGGAACAGGAATGAGGGCGCGTCGTGTGAACAAGCACCCAGCACGTCGCCAATGGAACTCTCCCCCACAAAGGGAGGGGAGGGTCCGAGCAAGAATGGCCCAAAACGAAAACGAGTGCTGTTCTGTACTCACGACCCAATCTCCTCCTTACTCGTGCCATGCTTCTTGATGAGCCCTTCGCGTGCTTTCAGTGTTGCAGCGTATCTCGTCCCCTCCTCGTGCAGACGCGCAGCGAGCGAGGCCACACGTGAGCTGTACGGGTCTCGGTAGTACAATGCCCAATTCCGAAAGAATGCGCCTATGATAGAAGGTGCCGAGGGTGACGGGACCAGCCACTGTGAGGAGTAGGGGACGCACGGTGCGTGGTGCCATGAACGGTCGGGTGGCGATACGCGTTTTTGTGGGGTTAGTGAGGGCGGTGCAGTTGAATGACATCACCGAGACCAACCCTAACCCCAGCTGTAAAGCAAGTACTATGTCAATCCTTACAGTAGGCTCTCCCCACGACGCACGCCAACGAGTCCCGGTCTCCGTGCCAATGTGGCGAGTAGATCGAAACCGATCTATACGGTTCCGGTTCCATTTTCGGGTGAGCACCGGTAAGCTAACGCATTTTGAATCTCGCGTGATCAGCGCCCCTATTTTGTTTGCAGTATAAATTGTATAAATTCCTGTTCTCGTCTTCCGTGCGCCCTCCTTCGATCCCCTCAAAGCAAGGTCTCAAATAGCGTTAGTACAACCTTTTCGCGACTCCGGGGCATTCGATTTCACCAAACTATTCTTCTCATGTCGACCGGTACCATTCCTCTCCGTTCCGCTTCTGGCCCTAAATCGACACCGATACATGGGCCCCACAATGGCCCAAAGGACAGAGAGATCAAAAAGAGACCACAGCGTTCATCGGCGGGAGGTGCGTGTTCGGGTTCGTTTGGGACGTGGGACGGTTGCTGACTCGGAGCACAGACCAGAGCCATACGTCAATCCACGTACTCCCGGACGGTGTCCTGCTAGATATATTTGACTTTTGTAGGACTGAGCGCGGTAGTGGCGTTTTCCGAAAACACACCAACCTAGAGTGGCAGCTTGTACGTGTCTGCCGGAGATGGCGATATCTCATATTTGCATCGCCATCCCGCCTCGATCTGAAGCTTCTCTGCACACACGGAACGCCTGTCAAGAAGGCTCTTGGTTGCTGGCCCGCCTTTCCTATCATCGTCGAATACGATGATGTTTCACAAAAGGATGAAGATAATATCATTGCAGCTCTCGGGCACGCCGATCGTGTACGTCGTATCCGCCTTTGTGTAACAAAAACGTCCTGGGAGAAGATACGCACATCAATGCGGAAGCCATTTCCGGCTCTGACACATCTTTGGCTTGGACCGAAAGTCCGAGACGAAGTAGTATCGCTTCCCCGTAAATTCCTGGGTGATTGTGCACCGCGCTTGGAGGAAGTCTACTTGCGAGGCATTTCTTTTTCGGCTCCAAATTTACCGACACACCTTTTGTCGGCCAGCGATCTTATCAATCTCCAGATTCTCGAAATACCCCACACCAATTACATTTCACCGGAGGTGATGATGACAGGTCTGGCCAGGTTGACGAGGCTCGAAACCCTTGCCATTGAATTTCGACATCCGGTTCCTCGCGCAGAACGAAGGCTCTCGGTCCCCGCAATACCGGTTGTCCGTTTTCCCTCTCTCTCCGCTTTCAAGTTCAGAGGCTTTTGCAACTATTTGGAGGATCTCGTGGCCCAAATCGATGCTCCTCGAGTCACCTGCTGCAACATATGGTACTTCAGTCAGCCTATGTATCAAGTTTCCCAAGTTTCCCAGTTCCTCAGTCGCACGGAATATCTCAAACCACCCTGGCTCATGCGTGCGCAAGTAGAATTCTGCGAGAGGTGGATGGGTATTGAGCTCGATGTTGGCGACGACGAAGCGCGAGGGGAACGCGTTCCAGAGGACCCGGGGGTTCCAGGGGTTCCCCATCTCAATATCCGACTCATCAGCGAAGGAATGGCCCGGGAAGCTTTGCACTCGATCCAGATCCTCCACCAACTATCCGCTTCACTCGTCAACGTCGTCGATCTCACCGTCTGTGGGCCGACCTCAGGGCCGCTATTCCCCAAATACGCCAATGGGGTGTTTTTCGGCGGGGCGATGTTCGGAGATCTGCCGCCCATTTCGCTGCCGTCTGGTGGGCCGCTGTTCGACGGAGAGCCGCTATACCCCGATCCGCCGGGTCGGCAAGACAGCATTGACCACATCGAATGGCACGCGTTTCTCCGCCCGTTCACTGCCGTGGCCACGATGCGCGTCCGTGGGGAGTTGTCGGAGAACCTCGTTTGTGCGCTTGAATGGGTCAGAGGGGGCATGGCTGCCCAGGTCCTGCCAGCGTTGCGTGTGCTTCACTTGGAAGACCCGTCGATATCGGTCGAGCAGTTCATTTCTGCGCGCCGGAATGCGGGCCGCCCTGTAGACATCAACATCAGGCTGCCAGACCCGGACCAGGACCAGGACCCAGAGCAGGACTTGGATTACCCGGGCCCAGATGAGCCCTCCGAATGACGCTGCTAGCCCCGCGAGATAGGAGAGGAGAAAGTTCTGCTAATTTTCGAGTTCTTTTGCCAGGATGATGTGTATGATTGGAAGGTCCTAGCCCTTCTCCTGTGACGCTCTGGATACGACCGAGCACGCAGAAGAAGAAAAAAGCTATTTTTATTTTTATGTCCCTAGCCACGTGTATACTGCATTACGAACGCTTGTACGAATCATTGTTTCTGATCTTTGACTGAGAGACTTGCGCGAGCAGCATTGGCGACCGACATGACGCAGCGCAAACGGGCAACTCACTGGCATTCTACCGGAAAAGCTCGACAAGCGTAAGCAACAATGGCACAACAAGCGGGAAGGCAGGGAGAGCCCGGTAAGCCAAGAGCGCATTCACTGCACTCGAGGGAGAGGAGAACGCCGCACAGTACTCAATCTTTGGTAAACTACGCTGGGCTCACGGGAGCTGTGACGGTGGGGCTCTGGTACCGCGCGCTCGCCACGCTTTCTCCTGGAATGCGTGTCAACAACGGAAGTGCGACGAGGCCGAGGCAAAAAAAAAAAAAAAATCAAACAGACGAGAAAAAGAAAAGTGGTGTCCAGTTGTCGTGTCACATGGTCGGGAACCGACGCGCGTTATCCGGCACCGGCGGTATCAGCATGCATTGCCGCGTTCCTGAAATTCCCAAGTCAGTTCTCGTCTTTGCCGTATCCGTATCCGTATCGACCTCAAGTTGCCCCGCGCGTTTTCGCTAGGCAATCTGCATGATTTTCTTAGCTAGGCTTCTTCTTGCGCCACGCTTCCTATAGCCACACACGTTCTCCCACTGCGGCTTCGCTTGCTTGTACCCCGTATATGCATTCGGTGCCGGAGCGGCGCCCTTGTTTATGGATGCGGGGAAGATTGATGGTCGAAGATGATCACATAACTTAGTGCTGTGACTCGAGTGTGAGGAAGCTCAGGAAATGGTACGTAAATGAGGGTTGACTGCGCTTTGAGTAGGGAATATTGCAAGCAACATCCCACAGAAATACACGTGTTGCAAGGTTTTGCGCAGCAAAGCATGTCGGGGAATAGATAACCGATGACTTGATTAAGCAGGTGCGTCTCCCGAACAACCAACACGTGTACAGTTGCCATTGCACACGCGTTTGGGGTACTGTACTGGACGTTCCTTCGGGCTGCTTCTCCCGCCTTGTCTCAGGCTGTCGTCTGATCTGACCGCAGTCAGGCCCAGCGGGACTCTTCCCACACACCACACAAAGCTGACCGGTGGAATGTCGTAAGAGTCACCCATCGCGCTGCCGTTCGGCCAGTTCGAGATAACGAAATTATTGATGAATGAGCGCTGATCGAAAACGAACCCTCCTTCTTAATATTCCAATTTACCATCCCCCGAAGCGGGGAAACGCTGCGGTGTCATGAACAGCTCGATGGATGTAGATACCGTAGACGTTTATGTACAGACCCCCCCCGCGCAAGCGAAGACCAAAGGTCCCGAAGCGTCGGCACACTCTCACGAATTGTCTCATGGTGACCTGCGGAATGCAGACACGATGCTCGGCACCAGCTTGGCAACATCATGTGTAGAAACTCTTCACGCCTTGTGGGGACGAGCCATATTTGCGGGTTCAACCTCGTGACCTCGGGCCGTATCACCCCCTTGAGCAAAGATGTCGAATTCAAAGCACCTTTTGATCCGCGGAAACGCTGGAGTCTGAGCGAAATGGGGAGCGAAGTCAGTGACACGGTGCCTGAACTAAATGAGGGGTCTCCGAGTCAGCTCTCACCGCCGACCGAAAAGTTCACACAGTACGGGTTATCGTGTTCGCCACATATTGATTCGATGAGTGCAAGGATGGTGATGCGGGTGTGAAAAGGTGGAGAATGACGCATCTGGGCGGGAAAGGGGAGAACGTGTGGAAGTTGGTCTCGATGGGGTCGCCGCCGGGAGAGAATACCTGGTCGTGGGATGTTCGTCTGGGTGTGATCTTCGCCGAGGTTCTCAGGAGGCGAGGAGAGGAAAGACAGGACATCCGAGCGATATAGTAGCATCCTATGATACCATGGTGAAAAGGAACGCTTCACTTACTGTCATAATCGATATTCGTTCTATGACATGTCTTCGGGTCCCGTGATAGAGTCAAGCATCATTTTATCTTTCTGCACCTACGCGCGTCGACCCTTCCGCTTACGTGGGTGTAAGCTCGTAAAATTGTAAGGCCGGTAAGGCCTGTAAGGTCCCACCTGGACTAACTTATGAGTCTTTTGTGATGTGCTGCGGCGAGTCTTGGCCTTCGACGGACGTGGGAAGCAAGATGTACGTGACTGTTTTTGATAGGCTCCGTTGATGATCTATCATGATGTCCCACGGGCTTTCGTCGGGCTCAAGAGATAATAATTCCACCCTGATATAATCCTCATCGTCGCCGCTGTCTTCTCCTCTCATCTCCATCTACCACCTACTGTACATCCAACTGCATACCATGTCTGATGATCTCTTGTCGTTTCTGCCCTATGGGGGTCTCAAGGCGGATCTGCCTTCCTTCACACCCCCCCTCAAGCTGCTCCCGAATCGTTCGATGAAGAACTTGACAACCTCGATGTGGATGTCCAATTTCTGACACTAGATGATATTTTCCTCACC